>JBCEWB010070955.1:0-13237 GCA_039654565.1 Peronia peronii | reverse complement strand
GAGGGATGTTGTAATAGAAGATGTGCATCAATGTGAGGTATTCAGTTTTAACTAAGTAATAGGACATCTAAAGATATTATAGTCAGTTCTACCATTCTATGTACTTCCCACTTGTATTTATCACAAAATGTAGTACTTTGGAGTCTATAATTTCTCATGAGTTGACTCAGGTAGTGGTCAGTGACATCATCATTATGTTTCATTTTTTTCTTTACTTATCAGATTTTTATATTTATTTATTTTTTTTAATTTCTGGAATAAGAAGAATACATGATGGACAGAATGCAAACTAGATGGGTAAATGGGAGCCAGATAGATAAAAGAGAGAACTACAAAAAAACATTTAAGCACAACTTTAGATAAGTATGAAGAACGTTGGTGGCCACTGGAATCATCTCACTTGAAGTAAAGAACATGATAATTACAACACAGTTCTTTTGAGCAAATTTAATTGGCCCATTCAACACTACAAGGATATTTCAAAAGTCAAATCTTACAGTCAACATGAACATTTCCTCTTAACAGGGGTTTCCATATGGCGCCAATCCTGATGAGCAGGAGAGAGTGAGTTGTCCAAATGCAAGATATACCAAGGGAGAATTCTTGGTAAGTCCTTAACATTTTTAAAAGTTTTTACAATATCATCCTGATGTATAAATAAATATGGATGTGTGGTGTAAATTAATAAAATAAATCTCACAGATACTAAACTTGATTTTTTTTCTATTTCTTTTTTAATAACAGGAATAGTGAGTTGGTGAACTGCAGGCTGAGATGTATTTGTCTGCTTCTTTTTATTTGAAGTAATGAATGTTTTAATTATACAAGCTACTACACTTTATTTTTCTAAATTATGAAGCATTAATGATAACCCGCATAATTTGTTGTCTGGTTATTTTGAGCTGAGATCATTACAAATGTTACATAAGATTTCTGTCTCGATCATATTCAGCTGACATCTTTTGTGTGCAATCCTGTTTTTTCTCAGGTGGTGGAAAAACTGGTGTGGATGTTACCAGAAGGTCATCAAGTGAAGCGAGAAGTGGACTTAGTTCTTGATCGTTTGTTTGAGACTATGTCACCTATGCACTTCCATCTCAGAGAAGTCATATTTGTTGTATTTAACAAGGTAAAAAAAAGTCACAATTAATTTTTTTCCATCAATGGATGATTCCACTCATTTTCGTAAAAATGTATCTTAATAAACAGGATAGGTATGATTTTTTTTTTTTTTGCACTGTCTTATCAATGTTGCATAGTGCCATAACCATGATGTGGCAGTTAGAGAAGAATTTGGGGATACCAAAGAAATCTCATAGGGACAGTGGCAATCTGTTTCTTCATTGCAGTTGATCACAAAGTGACTGCTGAGAATGAAATAAACTGTGGATGTCATTATTTTTAAAGATATTTTGTGATATTGATAGCACTCTTGATCTGAGATTATCTAATTATAAAATCAAATGATTATACTAAAGAAGTTTGTGTGTGTGACAATAATTATCTTCAATAGCAAAATATTTTATTAATTTCCACTGAACTTTGTCATGTGATAAGTGTTATTCCATAAGTCTTCACAGTCAGTGAGTGGATATTAGGAGTTTCATATGATAATATATATAATTGTCAGTAAGAGCAAATGCAAGACAGAGACTTTAAATAAGACTGCATTAATATAAAACATTAGCTAATCATTCAGAGTTATGTTTTTATTTCTTACAGAGCAAGTCAACTACAGGTCCAACACAAAAGTTGCTTCATCGCCTGAGCTATGACTTTTTGGAGAGATATATCTACCTGATTTTGTATAATGCCTATCTTCACATGGAAAAAAACAAACACTTCCAGCGCACATTTTCCCAGTGGATGTCAGAGGTAAGTAACCATGAAACAAAGTGTTGATTTGCTGCTGCAGTCAGAATGAGATTTGCATCTTCAAACTGGATCAAGAGTTTTTCACTTTCACCACTGAAACTGAAAGAGCATCTCTAATGCATTCTAGTATGGCTGTATAAGGGGTGCAAGTAGCTTCTTTTCATTATGTTGTCTTTTCGGTTCATTTGAAAATAATGTTACAGTCATTTGGTTTAAATGGAGGCTGAGAACTGAGATGTTTAACTAATGTTGCTGTTGTTTTTCTTAAGCCTTTCAATCCTAAGAAAGTAGGATTATCTCGGCTTTTAAGAGGTTGCTTGTTTTTTTGTTGAGAATTTTTGTGGGTAGAAATTTGGAATTTGGAAATTTTGCCCGGGCAGCGGCATGCAACCTGCTCTTTCAGTGATTTTGAACTGTCAAGGATTCTTTAACGTGCATAACATACACACGGGACCTCCGAAATATATTTGTCCTTATCCAAGAGGATTAGATGTCGGGCTTCCCTACTCAGAGGAAGCCAGGGGACCATTGAGTCACTGTAAAAATGCAGGTCTTTCGATTTTTGTGTCCTTCCATCCCCCAATGAGAGGACCTGCGAGTCGTACAGAACCCGCAACTTCACCGATGTGAGTTGTTTTCACCCTCTTAAGCAGACACCGAACCATAGAGCCACTGCGCCCCCAATGTTCCTGTAGCAATGAGTTATAGAAGTGACTCTGTTTAACCTTTAGGCACAACCACTCTGTACTCAGGGTGATTCATTCAGAGGAACAAACATGGAGGCAGAGTAGTGTGTCACTGATTCTGACTTTCTGAGGACATAACACTCACATCATGTATTGGAGAGAACAAGAATAAGTCTAGAAGCACTCCACCCATAGTCACGACATTAGACAGTCACTGGTGAATGAATATACTAGTCTGTGTGTCTTGTATGAGCATATAAAAGAGAACTTGTAGAATGTCACCACTCCAAAAGTACAGCATCAACAGTGTGAGTTCCAATTGCTGTCTGAGAATTTGCTTATCTTCATGAATAAATGATAAATTCTACTAGAGTGATAAGAGCCTTTGCGCATCCATATCGTACATCAATCAAAAGGATATCTCAAGACACATATTATGATGATATTAAGTCAATGATTAGTCCTAAACCGGATTATTACACTGTACATATGCAAAATTTTAGGTTTCACTGAATTCTTGTTACGCAAAGAGATGGTTTTTAAAAGTTATGAATGAGATGGCAAAGAGTATTTTGACCCCGCTGAACAGTGAACAGCATAGTTAATACAATGTATTTAATGTTATATTCCTACAAGCTCTCATAAGTTTGGCACCAGCAAATTTTGAACCTCATTTCAAATTTCTGCAAATTAAATGTATTCAGGAGGCAAATGCATTCATGAGGATGACATTTGGGGAAGTCTGATATAGTATGATCAGAATTAGTGAACACAATGCATAATATTGTTGTTATTAGGAAAAAAATAGACAGAATGCTTCATAAAAGAGGAATTACAGGGTTGCGACTATTGATGTAAGGGGAGTAAACCAGAATATTAATTAACTTTCATTGCACTTTGGAAGGCCCAAGTTGTATTTCCTTCTCATAAATAAGGAAAAATGATATTGCAATCAGGGCTGTTAATGCAGTCATCAATTCTCACGGCTTTACCATGATGTTCTTCAACATGAAGGAAATATACACAGTGACCAGCATTGATAAAATATTCAAGCTATACTGAATAAACATTAATTGATGAATCTGATATATTATACTTTTTAAAAATCACTTATACACTTTCTGAATCTTAGCCCTATCATTTATGCTTATTGTTTTGTGCTGTTTTTATTTTTTTTTACAGGTGGCAGCACCTGCTGGAGTCTATGAGTTGTTAGATAATCTGGGCTTCTTCACACTGGAATCTTCCCCATCAGAGTATACCAGACTTAAAAACAGAATTCTTGACCATCAGCACAAGTTGCCTTTCACTGGATTTTTTGTGTAGTGCCTCTTTCTACCATGTTAAGTATCACTATCAGATAGAAGCGTTTGGTTATCAGATTGTACATACCTCTGATACTTTCTTTTTCCTTTTTTGTTTGTAGAAAGAAAAACGAGTATTTTTTTATTTTTTTTTTTACATAGAAATTCTTTCTGTTTTATCAGATTTTGCAACTTTGAGGTATGGAGCACACATGCAAGGTTCAGGAAGATGCATGAAAGACATAGTTTTAAAAAGATTCTTCAAGTATGCTAACAAATTTTTGTTAGAACAGTGATCTCTTGAAGAATAAAATTTTTGGCTGAATTTTGTTAAATAAATGCATTTTTTGTGGAAAACAAATAACCAAAATTTTATTTCTGTTTGAAAGGTCTGTGATATTGAGAAGGAGACAAAATCATTCATATTATATATTTTCAAAAACTCTTTCTAAAATGGTTTGTGGTACTAATATGAAAGGAATGAGATTTTACTTAAGAAATGGAATGGTCTAAAATGATATTTAACAGGAAGAAAAACATTGCTTTAAGCACAAGAAAAAAAAAAACCCTCATTCTGCTGACATTCTACTTGATTTAAGGAGATATTATCTGATATTTACTGCTCATAATGCTCTCGAAAGATTAAATACTCTCAGCTTTTTTCCTAGAACTGTGGAAGTTTCAAATTTTAATTTCATCATTTTTACCATATCTTTAAATGTATCTTGCATTTCATTATATGTTCTTTTTTTCAGAGCCATTAAACAAAATTACTGATCATCATTCAGTGTTCTAGTGGTTACACATGACATTACTCTTATTCTTCTTTTTGCTCCTCCAAACCAATTTAGCAATCCTATTTAATGTCTTGTTGGTTGTTTCATGATATTGAACAACCATAATGTTAATTAAAACACAAATAAATATCAATTTTCTGTTCATTGCTGTTTTCATTAAAAATTATTTTAATTTTTGATAAACAGATATAGCTGTTTTATTTTCTTTAGAGGAGATAGGTATGATTGTGAGCATAGATCTGTGAAATTAAAAGTATGCAGATTTTAGTAGATGTAAACAAAACTGTCTTTTGTCACAAAATGTAAAAGTTTAAGATGTTTTTTTTTAAAAATCTCTATTGATGTTTGAATTTAGCATTTAGTGTAACATTAATATTTTTAAAAAACACACGCACACAGCCATGCAATCTAAATAAGGTAACTGTAGTGTAAAGTTACAGAAATGTCTATTGATTGAATACCCCCGGCTAGTACTGATTCTCTGACTATATAATTTTTCATATTTCTTTCTTTTATTCTGCCACCTATGCCATTTCAAAGACTTTCCAAATATAGGGACAACTTCAGGAGTGCAACAGAAGCAAATGGCCATTTATTGATTTTATTGAACTGACAAAAATCTTCAGTAATATATAGAGTAGTACCCTTGTCTCGGTTGTGTGGAAAAATTCTTTCAAATTTATAATCTTATCTGAGATTTCTGATGAATAAGAGAGATAAATAAATCCATTTTCCCATACATAGTGTTGGGTGATAGATAAGTCTTTCGAAGTTTCAGATTTGCAAGGTCCAGGTTTATAAACCAGCATTCTCTGTACATTGGTTGTAAATAAATAAATCTTTTCGTGAATTTACTTTACATCAACTAAATACATTTTGTAATAGCCTAATATTTATATCCAAAATTTCATATGATTCAGTTAACATATTATAGGGGATTTGAAAACAATTGGTAAAGACATACTCCTCATTCTTGACAATAGTTTTAACATTATTTGTACATTATGGATTTCTTCACAATCTTAGCAGAAGAAAATTCACATTTTTATACATTTCCTTCCATATCATTGTAGAATTAAATATTGCTGAAAAAAAAAGGACAGATTTGATGGATCACTATTAGTTTGTTTTCATTGCAAATATCTCTGTTGATTATGAATTATTTTGGGTTTTCAATATCTTATCTGTTTACTGTGAAAATGCATTTTGATGGCCAGTTGTACTTTCATGTAAAATACAGTTGTGTTTTTTTTCAAGATGCCGGTGTAAATATTCTTTCTCTATTGTTTCTCTCTTTGTTATGCAATGTATATGTCTTGTGTTTGTCATATTTCCACAACTTTTATGAAGATAGGTCTTGCTTGTTATGTTTTTGTACCGTCTTTATAAGTTATTAATGATTTGTTTCCGTTTTTTTTTTTCTTTTCTGTTTGTTACGCATAATGTGTTCCATTTCGAGGACAAAAACTTGCCCTTGATTTTATGAATTGAGATGACTTATATTGAATTCATACATTTTCAGTCTGTTGCATGAGTCTCACCCAGATATGCTTGCAAAACAGAATTCGTGGATTAGTTTTCCTTTCTTTGACTTTTGTTGCATTAATTATTTAAGATTTTATTCCACATTTTGTTTATGTTGTAAGCACTTGAAACTGTTTCATAGAACTCACTATTTATTCTATCCTTGAGGTTATTTTAAATAGTATCACAAATCCATTTTAAAGTTGGTTAATATGACAATTTTAAAGTGTGTTTTATTTGTTCTTAGTCAGAGACCAAGAGATGTAGAGTAATATGGGAAAATTAAATTATTATTGTTGTAAGTTAAGTTGGCAAGATGTATGGAGTGCATTACATGAAAAGTAGCAGTGCAATGAGTTTAAATCATAATGATTTTTTTCATAGTTGTGAATATGATAATTAAAACAAGTTTGGGATTCGTACGCAACTCCGGCTTACAACATTTGTACCTTAGGGTTTGTGGATTGAAAAGTTATAAAACAGTCTCACAGGATCTAATAATTATGGAAATCAACTTGTGCAGTTATTATGACATGACTGGATGGACTGAATCAAATCTCAACAGAAGCTTGGTTGAGCAGTTTTACTAACCATGAGCTCACATGAATTAATTTGAAATTGAATGTCACAGCACAAAAGAGTTGTAGCTAAATGATTTTTTTTCATCAAAGTGAAGTACATTATTCTCCTTTCCATTGGTACCAATAACTCTTATATATGAAAAATTATCCAATTGCTTCACCTGGATAGTTGTTCAGAAATATATCTTTTGCAAAACAACAAGACAGGATGAGGAAACTTTGCTTAGGATATGCTTGGAACATTTTTAAGAATATGTAGCTGTGTCCTTTTCTAAGTATGATACCTCTTGTTGTTTTTACATATGATTGATTTTCCTCTTTCCTTTTGTAATATATTGTCCCATCATTCCATAATTGTCTGTTTTTCTCACTTTAAGATTTATAATCTCATATTGTTTCACAAAATGTTTTACCCAAGTTTATCACAGAAAAGCAAAGAAAACAGTCATGTTACCCAGGAATTGGTAGTAAAATTTCATATAATTAAGGCAATGTAGTTAGTTTTTCTGTATTGATCACATTTTTTTTATCTTCATTCTGTGCAAAATGTCTTTTTTATTATTTTTTTTTCTCCTGGCATTCTCTTATTTGCATTTGTAACTTTATATATTATTCATGAATCTGTTAATGTAAAACTTGGCTCTCTACATAGATCATGTGACATCTAATGTTTGTGTACATAACTTACTTCTTTCACCTTACTATTAAACGAAACAGAAGCCTTAAGATATTTGTTGTTTTTTCTAAATTCCATCTTCAGTATTCATTTTGTGCTGGTTGTGAATATTCTGTTTGACTATTCATTAATCCATAAGTCAGTCAGCTAATTTGTTAAAATAGAGAATGGCTCAGCATGGACATTGTGTTTTTTTTCTTATGATGTGGGGTGTAAAGAATACATGTGTTATTGAGATGATGATAGTAGTAGGATTTTTGTTGCCCTGACAAAGAGCCAAGCAGGCATGACAATTTTGCACTCTCGATGTTTTCAGCAATTTTCAGCTTAATAATTTTTTTTTATATTTGTCATTTGTTTATTTTAATTTATTGAGTTGGCTACTGATTGAGAGTTTATGTCTTGAAGTTCGAGACATTTATATAAAATGACAACATGATTGGTGATGATAACAATGATGATGGAGATAGGAAAAGCAGCAACAAATGTTGTGTTGTGTTGATGGTTACAATGTTGATTGCATTTAGATGGACCTGGTGTTTTGCCAAACATAAGCTTTGATAAAGGGGAAAGTTTGGTGATGGAGTAACAACTCATCTATGAAAAAAAAAGCGTATGTTACAGTTACCAACAACAGTATATTAAACACAAACTCAAATCTTGAGAAAACCAGGGCTCCAACCAGGCAGCAGATGATGCATTTCAGCCAACCTCACAAGGATCTAAAGCAAAAAGTGATACATGTATTCGGCTGGGATGAAGAAAAAGCTAACAATTAATGGCACTCAACAGGCTCTGGACTGGAACCAGCAAAGGAATAAGAAATGAAGGCATCTTAACAGATTTGGAGGCAGAGACTGCAACCACAACTTATGACCCCAGTCTGACATGGGAGATCACCAGAGACCCCAGAAGTTCCTATATTCAACAAAGGTTAAAGAGGAAGAAATAACCAAATATTTGGTGGTTGTAATTTTAGAATGCATCGTGCAGAGAAATGTTGTAGGCCTATGCTTAAATATGTGCTGAAAACAGAAAACTTATCACTCAATTTGAATCATCATCCAGATAACTGATATTTCAAGTGGGCGATAAAAAAGATACAGTGACAACTCCAAGAGTTTTGACTACACTGATAGGAGCATACTGTGTTAAGGGCTGGTGAGATTCATTTTGATAAGTGGTTTTAAATAAAACAGAGAGGACAAATTTCAAGAACTATTCAAGCATTTGTCATATTCAAAGCATTTAAGAGTGATAGAATGAAGAGTAAAAAAGTGCACCAGACTTGGTGATTTTTCATCATTATTTTCCGTCCGTCCATCCATCCATCCATCCATCCATCAATCCATCCATCCATCATCCATCCACATCCATTCATTCATTCATCCATCTGTCCATCCATCCATCCTTTTCTATCCATCTATCCATCCAGCTAGCCAACCAAAAAATTTGTCCATGGATGGATGGATGGGTATCTTACTTGTCATTTCTTCTCTAGCTTATTTTTCTAGTTTCTCTGCTTCTTCACTTTGAACAAGGACTGACTGACCTGTATTGTTCAAATGTTCAGTTTCATTGCCATTAATTTCGTACAGGGTGGTCCCAGGATAAGTGGAAAAAGAAAACGGGGGTGCTGAAGCATCAAATTCTATAACAAGGTTTAAAAATAGATGGAACGAATTTGTTGTTATTACTGAAAGAATATCTTAGCAATGTGGTAGCTACACGCATGGTTGATATCAGCCTTTATCTCATGATGTGTGACTGCTGATGTTTCCCGTTGTCATAGAGCCTTCACCTGATGGTTCTTTTAATACCTCCCTAGAAACCTGAGCCCATTTTTTTTTTAAAACTTATATTACAGATATGTACTTCAATACTTCTATAGATTTGCTGTGCTGTTGGTTGATTGTTTGCTTGTTTGTGCTAATAAGTTTTGTTTTAAATTATTAGATTTTGTTTGTCGGCAGCCTTTCTTTTGATAGCCAATACAAAATATAAACTTGAGGCGTCCCATTGTTTTTCTCTTTCCACCATTAAGCTAGAGACTGATGAAGCTTTCTGCAGATCTTCATATGAGGTATTCTTCTACCGATAGCACTGTAGCAATTCAGCCGTGCCATGCAACAACCACAGGTGCTATAGAAACAGTAATTTCAATTATTACACATTTTCGCAATTTCCCCGATTGTGTTAACCACAGCATACGCAAAGTTGGTATAGGATAATATTTCCAACGCTGCGCAGAGGAAAATATGAGATATAAAATGTAAATTCCCTTTGATCCTTCATTTACTGGCGGAACATTGTCTTTGTCATCATTCAGAAAATTCAAAGTGACCCTGATTATCAAAACGTAGTATCACTGGGATGTAGCCACTTGTCACACTTGATCGTCGCCTCATTGTCAAGTGACTGATGATAACATTTAATCCTTCATATAGATAATTGGGATCGGGCAAATTATGGCGATTCTGTGCGCATATTTATATATCGAGAGCTGACCAGAGGTTCAGGAAAAAAAACAACAGATGATAGTATTTATTCCCACTCTTGCATAGATTTTATTCTGCTCGAAATCACGGCCGATGATTTGTATTTTTTGTACTGCAAGCACGATCTACATATCATTATATAGAGTGCAGATCAAGTTTTTTTTGTACTCTTTTTTATAATTCATCTTATTAGTGTTACTACATGTTGTTTAAAATCAGCAATCACTTATTATTATATCTGGAGCACAGACAGTGAAAAATGTAAAGACACCAACAACAGAATATGAATTAGCCTTCCAAATTTGTGCTACATATTCATGTTTCAATTCGGAGACTTACAAAAATGGGGTTGAACAGAGTTTTCCATATGATTTACACCCTTGATTTTACACCACCCCTCTCCTGAACTGCAATCTCCCCTAAACGCACAAACATTTGTCATATACTCTTGCTCGGAGGAGCCAATAGAGTTCACCAAAATCCCGGTAAATCCCATCGACCCATGACCTTGGCCTTGCCTCGCCGTAAGTTTGCCTCACTTCTTGACTTGACCCTGTGACGGTGGACAGGAAATTTAGTACTAAAAATTTAGTAAATTTTTTTTTTTAAAAATCTAAACAATTTAGTACTCTATGAGTGACAACCTCATGGACTATTGAATCTAGATGTCCTCCAAATAATATAGGTGTGATTAGTATTAATGATTTAGGGGGGCCCCGGCGGGGCCAGGAGGTATATAAGTAGGTTCTTTCCTTCCACCTGCAGGCGGTGAAAGCCCGTCATCGGTGGGATATCTCCCATGGAATGCCGTCTTCGACGTTCCAGAGGTGACATCTCGGCTCTCCCTCCTTGCTTTGTCTTCTGTCCCGCCCTCTTTCCTCTCTTCATCTTGACGTATAAACGTATCTTTCCGTGTTTGGCACAATCTTGCCGTGATCGTGCTGATGTGCCGTAAACCCCAACATAAACAAACAAACAATAATGACATGGGAAAACGCCTGACGAACTTTCGGAGTCGGATTTTTCTGAAATCTAATGTTCTACTATTAAAGCTGATCTGTCAATGTTGTGAAAAGGCAGTTTTTCTCAATTTTTCCCCCTTCCCTCCCCCATTCCTACCCCTGCCCCCGTGAAAATTCCAGTTTTTCTCCTCGTTAGCCACGTGTCCCACAAACTGTTCCATAATCTTCAGACTATCATGATACTATGTAAACGTTTAAAGCTGAAATTTTTCTTTCACTTCCTTGACAGGAGAATTTCAATAAACGTGGCTTTTTCCTGGCTTTCGAACAATAGTAGATTTCTCAGGAGCATTATACATATATTTCTTGAAAAGAACGTATTTCTTGAAAAGAACATTTAAAAATCTTCTAATGGTCTGTGCAAAGTTGGGTTCTGTCATATTACTTTTACAAGCGGAGCAAAGGGGGGGCGGATCTCTAGTCGGCTTTAACTCTTGATTTGAAACTAAGTTTCAAATTATCATTCCTAGCCCACTTGCTAATTTGCTGATAAAGCAGATAGCTCAGACGTGTTCAGAAGTTCATAAAAGATTACAATACCTCCTTACGACATTTGCAGAGTAGGTAGTGATTGATCCACTATTTTATAGTGCAACTGGGCTTGGTATTCATATTTTATCTCAGATGTCAGGTGGTGTATAGTTGGTCGAGGCAGTTCTAATTCATTGACTTACACCCATATTTGTTTACGAGCCCCTCAGTGTTCTCTGACTGTTTTGAGCTGTTCTTGGAGTGAACTAGCACACGGTGTCCTGTGGAAATAAAAAAAATATGAAGTTCTTCCTAGCTGCGCTTGCTTTACTAGGTGAGTCAAACTATTTATGTAAGTAACCACGTAAACGTTGATGCCCGCTTTTTGGAAGCGTTCACAAGCTTTGTTTAATTTTTCTTATTGTCGTTCTATTTATCTAAGAAAAAAATCCCTTTACAATGATGAGTTGCTGACATCAGCTGATCGTTCCCTCTGTGATTTACGGATAAATACATAAGGTATTTCTGTCAGAGTAACAATGTATGACGTGAATGAAACCCTTGTAAGTGAGCGAGGGGGAGAGGGGAGGCACTCACATATATATACGTATGCGTATATGTGATTATGTGTGTACGTGTGTGAGAGATTGTTTGATGGTCGCCCTCTGAATTCTCAGTCTCCTCTCTTTCTCTCTCTCTCTCTTTCTCCCCTCTCTCTCTCTCTCTCTCTCTCTCGCCTTTTAGTGTCATGAAATGAAGCAATGATATGTTACAATGATTAGGCTTTCCTAATATTTGATAAATGCCGACCAAGAACTCTATAACCAAATGCATCAAAACAGTTTAACTGCCGAGGGTTCTTTAACATGTATAAAATACACACTGGACCTCCGAAATGTATTCGCCTTTATCCGAGAAGGCTAGACGTCGGGCTTCCCTATTCCGGAGAAACCAGGGGACTGGTGAGTCACTGAGAAAAGGCAGATTTTCAATCTCTGTGTCCTTCCATCCCTCAATGGTGGACCCACAGTCGAACCCACAACCGATGTGAGTTGCAGACGCCAAACCACATGATAACGGCGACCCCCTCATATAGTATGTTATAGTGTCCATTTTAATAGAGTTCACCAATATCCAGGGAAATCCAATTGACTCATGACCTTGGCCTTGCCTCGGCCATAAGTTTGCCTCATTTTTTTTGGCTGAACCTGTAACGGTGGGGAGAAAATTGGTGACTAAAACTCTTCACTATGTTGTCAGACTCATAGTCTGCCGAACCTTGATGCTCTCCAAACAATAATAGCAGTGAGTAGGGTTAAAAATTTAATGACGCATAGAAACGCCTGAGGTACTTCCGCATCGGGTTTTTCCCGAAATCTTGTATTCTATTTTGGAGACGGAAGTGTCGTCACAGGATAAATTAGACGGACTCGAGAGTGATGCAAATAGAAAAGGCACGTGCTGTCTTTGTACACGTAGTAAGACAGAACGACTAGCTCTCTCAGGGAATTGTATTTTCTTTGTTTTTGTTTTCTACAGCCGTAATGAATTCAAGTTTTGGACAGACTACGCCGGCTGCACTTGTGCCAAAAACAGATTGTGGACAGAGGGCCCAAACTTGTTACAACAATGACAAAAGTGGTATAAATGATAAGCTGGGCAAACATGATTTCACTGGTGCTTGTTTGTAAGTTTTCTTAACACACATGCCGGCAGAATCCATCTTTCCACCCATCCATCCATCCATCCATCCATCCATCCATCCATCCATCCATCCATCCATCCATTCATTCATTCATTCAT
>JBCEWB010070944.1:0-13237 GCA_039654565.1 Peronia peronii | reverse complement strand
ATCTATCTATCTATCTATCTATCTATCTATCTATCTATCTATCTATCTATTTATCTATCTATCTGTCTGTCTGTCTGTCTGTCTATCTGTGTGTCTGTCTGTCTCTTCATCCGTCTGTCCATCTGTCTGTCTGTCTGCCTGCCTGCCTGTCTATCTGTCTGTCTGTCTGTCTGTTTGTCTGTCTGTCAGTCTGTCTGTCTGTCTGTCTGTCTGTCTGTTAGTCTGTCAATCTGTCTATCTACCTGCCTAACTATCGCTATATCTTTAGCTATCAATCTGACAATTTCTTTGTCTGCATCAGTCTGTCTACTTGTCTTTCTGTTTCTCTACAGATGTAATTTATCATTCTATATTTCAGTCTACCTGTCTGCCTTCCTATCTATATCTTTGGTAATTATCTAATGCATCTCTTTATATGTAATATTTACACTTGTGTCCTTGTAATTTGTATACCCAAGGTCACCCGTTATCTCGATCGCTAGCATTTATAAAATTTTTACAATTTTGCCATGGAAGGGATCCTTCTGGGGAGTTCAAATAGTTCACGAGCAATTCTCATGTTTGGAGAGCATCCTTTGTCACTCTGTGGCATTCTCAATGGATTGCATCATGCACTGCAGATTCCTGTGACTACTGATGTCATTCCTTTCTCAAGCTCAGATTATGCATGACAGAAATGAGAGCCACTCTGATAGCTCACATGCTGTTAACAAGACTACAACGTCACATGTAAAAACAGGTCCACTGCTGTGTTTGCACGTTTAGCTTTCATTCATACATAACTGTAGTTCACTTCTACTCTCAATTCCAGCGTGATTATTGGTCAGTGCAAAACTTGTTGCATAAACTAGGTAGTTAGAGCTGTGTAGTTATTATTCAATAAGGAATAACGACTATTTGATATTCCTGTCTTGCATCATTATGTATTTTGAATTATGGATTTCAAGGCACTTCAAGAGACTTGAATGAGTCACGTGTCCTTCTGTAAAGTCTAACAGGATGTCATCCATGACTGGAATTTCTCTTATCAACCTTTGATCGTTGAAAGATCATTTACTGAGCTGTGACTATATCTTGCATGATGGCAGTTTGACAGAACTGGAACCATTAAATTTTAAGTTTGAATGTCACAATGCAAAATGTCATGGTGGAGCCAAACAAATATAATATATCGTTTGCTGTTGGGCATAGACTGCAAAATTAGGTCAGAATTCTTTGTTCATGCTCATATTGTAGTGGGTCTAGTATTAATTAGTGTATGCAAATACCTTGTGGAAATATTTATGAGAAATGTATGAATTTGTCACGTAATCTATTCACCCTTGACCATGATTCCATCACCTCCGGCTCACAAACCATATCTGCATGGGAAAGGTGATGGCTGTTCACCTTTGCTCCCTTATTTTTTGCATTTCACAAGATAGTTTTCCACAATTTAAAGAATAGTTTAAATGAATTACGTATGGTTTTTGTCTCTATAGCTCACATGAATTTCAGTTTAATCAGATGTTACATTAGAGAATTGTAAGTTGCATGTTGCTCATTTACTGTTTAAGAATGTAGCTTAGTTTTTAGTCATATCAGTCACACAGTTCTTGTTTGTCAGCAAGCTGCTGATATTGGTCAATGTCCAGAACTTTGAACATATTGGGATGTTCAGATGTCCACTTTAACACCAGAGTGTTCTCTAGGATTTTCAATATTCTGCCTTGTCATATTCTCCTCTCCTTCATTAACCCCTTCCATCTCTTCTAGAGATTATGTATTGTCTGTGGCAATGATGCCTGACCAGGTGTTTCTTTTATATGCTTGCCATCGTGAAATATAAAAAAGGCAAGGTGCATGAGGAGATTTGACAATGAGATAAGTCTTCCATTTCAGTGTGCTGTATAGTGCCTGAAGCCTCAGTATTCACAGATTACAGATATTGTTTGGCATACTATCTAAAAAATTTCATATTTTCAACTCTTCAGGTGCAAGAGAAAATTTTATTGAAATTTTTTAAAAAGCCATGCCACAAAATTTCACATTTCACCATTTTTTCAAAACAGAAATTTAATTTTCTCCAAAACTTATCAACAGAGTGGGCTTCGCATAGATAGGCTTTCTGATCTTGTTGCGCAAATGTTGTGCACTGAATTTTGTTAGGATCGGTCCATAAATAAAATAGGAGATAGCATAGTACTGTCAACAACTCTGGTTTTGAGAAAAACATATTTAAAGTTTATTTTTTAAGGAAAAATTGATATGGAGAGTTTTTATTTGCTCTTATCCTCAAAATAGCTTTTTTTTTTCAGATACGAACTCTCTGTCCATGACTACTGTGTCCTTGTTTGCCTCTTCTTGGCTTTCCGTTCGTGTCTTTTCTTGAACTTTGCTTCATGCAGTCATTTGGGGTTCTTGAGGGCGTATATATGGCCTCCATATCTTTTTCTGTCATAACTAAGAGTGTCATATCTTTACTATGGCAATTAGTCCTCTGTGCCTTGAAGCAGCAGAAATAAAAGAGAATTTCACTCATCATAGAAGGTGACAGTTTGTTTTAGAGTACCTGCTGAGTGCTTACACTGATGAACATTATCACGAGTCTGTTTCATCTCATAATGGTCACTCAATGTCCATCCCTGGCACTTTTTCTGGGGCTCAAGATATTGCTGAAAAGGTCATAATCAAGTGTTCTATGAATATTTTGAATCCTTATGAATTTTTGTCTGCATACGGTCAGGTAATGATGATTACCAGTGCATGTAGCAATCAGAAGGAGCCAAATCCTGGTTGACATTAGGCCAGGGCATCTGTTGAGTGATCATGGGTCAGAGAGTGAGAATGGACATATCCACTTTTTAATATTATTTTTATATTCACAAAAGGCAGAGCTAATAAGAGAAAGCAAAAACTTGAAATTGAATTTTTTAAAACAAAAACCATATTTCAAGATGCCCCCCACCCCCACCCTACCTCACCATGCCCTTCCCTTAAATGGGTATCACACCTGTATCTAACCGGGAAACTAAACCTGATACTAATAACATTCACGTTTGCTGTTCGGAGCCTACTCTGAAATATGATCACATGGGTCTAATTTACGCAGCTTTAACATTGCAAACCATGTGATTGGCTGTTACTGGCAGAAGATCGGCATTTGACTGATCAGATAGATCATAGAAACTGTGTAACTGCCTTCAAGGTCATAAAAATGACAATCAAATTAAGTTACCACAGTCAGTTAGGTATGCCTATTCCTGACTTTAGTATAAAAATAGCACGTTACTGGACAATTTATGATGGACAAAACAGATGTTTTTCTAATCTGAAGTTATCCATTTGCAGTTTCATGGTTTGCGTCCAAAAGCGATGATATATATCTGTCTCATGACAGCCAGGAATTTACCTTGTTTGCAAGCACGTTACAGGATAAATATGTACTTTGTCTACTTTCTCGGATCAGCTATGAAAATGACAGTTGATTAATTTTTCAAATAACAATCTCTATATAGGGCTTCACTTACTATTTGAAAATATGTGAGATAATACTTCATGATGTCAGAAAGTTGCAATAAGTTGTCATGGAATATAGCAATGTAATGAGTTCTATGTTTACTCCTTTGTGCAAGATATTTTAAATCTTGGAACAGACTTGCAACACATGCATAATTTGTATGTTGACAAACAATTTTTCAGATGCTCAGAAATTATTGGTCGCCCTTCCAACACTAGAATCAAGGCTTCCTAACAAGGAGCCAGAGATCCACTATCTTCGAAGATTCTTGCGCAACAGAAATCTTCATCTCATTCTCAGGGTAGGTTAGAGTGATCTACTGTAGAAGTTATTAGACCTTGCTGATAAACATTTTAAGGATTAGTTTATAGCTCAGTTACATAGGGGAGGAAAAAATTGGAGGAGATTTACATATCTGCAATATGGTTTATTTTATTTAGATAAATAAGTTGTTTAGCCTGTACATGTAATTAGTTTCATCATTATAGATCTCATCCTTTCCAGACGTCTTTTTTTTTTTCAGTGAGAGCCATTAGTAAAGAACATTTTGACATTGTCTAGTAAATTGTGTCACCATGAAAAACTAAATTTTAAAAACACAACACTTGAATATTAATTGTATTTGTCAGTTAAAACAGTAGGATAACTTTTGAAATAAATCAGTTTAAAAATAAAGGATTACAAAGCAATCTCTCTGCACATAAAGTTTACCAGCTGTTAACAGATTTGTTCACCTTAGCGGTCGGTTTAATCTGTTTAGCTGTGCTGAATATTTCTTGAATGTTCCAAGAAATATGGATTTTTTCAATTCCTTGTAGTTTATTTCTTGCATCTGGCAAGAGGAAAAGCTGCAAATCTAAATAAGCATTGAGATGTCCAGATATACAGTGACAAGGGACTGCACTGAAAGACATTGTAAACTGCATGGAAGTAGAGACAACTATTTTAGATCAGATTTTATTAAATGCAATGTTTAGTTATTGATATTTCAAAGATTACTGTAGAGATAACTATGACATTTCAGCTTTTATTTTTTTTTTTGTTCCTATGCTTTGGTATGGGTTTAAATTATGATAGGAGACAGTGATAGCATCAGGTTTATTTTGCTTGAGTGACATCTAAATTTCTTTTTAAGCCAAACTATTATTCTCTGTGAAGCTGGAGCAATCAAGATCTGTGTTTTTCATATTTTTCCTTCAAAGTGTCCATATTATTTGGTTCATTCTGTGTCAAGTTACTGAGTAGCTCTATCTGCTTATCTGCTTGTTGGCACCAACATCTCAAAATATAGATCTATAACTGACTTGAGTGAGAGAGATTGCAAGTGGAATAAAAGACTACTTGATGAAATTTTCTGTGCAATGTCAGTAATCAGAGACACATTCATTTCTTATAGATTTATCGTCAGTTTCAAGCTCGCCAAGGCAGCAAAAAACCAGCAGCAGACTTTGCAGTTTCTCAGGCAGCAGATGTGAGTTTTAATTTTGTTTGCTTATATGTTTGTGCTTTTTGTGCGTTTGATATATCTCATTCTGTCCAATCTGTCATATTTTTTTTTAATCCTATAAAAACAGGGTGCATGTTGCTCAGTAAAGTATGCAAATCTTCATTAAAATTATTTAGACATTTGTTTCTTTGATACAGTATGTAATTATTGCAATTTCAACTGTTATGGCCATAAATGTTATATTGTACTTATTATGAGATTCTGTCAATGGTACAACATCTGCTAATTAGATTTACATGGTTCTGATCTCACATTCTTTATTTTTCTCAGTTTCAAATAGAGAAAAATGTTAATTGAAATAAATTATCTAGAAATTAGATGACTCATTTTTTTTGCAGCATGAATGCCAGATAATATGAGACTTTGCTTAAAGCAAATTCTCTAGATAATGAAAGAGAGACAGATATAATGTTGTTTGAAATGAGCATTTTACCATTGAGGTATTTGCATTTAAAGTATGCCCCTTGACTGGTATAGTGAATCAAGTTGGATATTTATGATATTTAATATGGAATTTAACTTATAAGACAGCAGAGTAAAGCTTAATTGAACAGAAAAAAAAGGCAGAATGCTGTAAATTTAGCAAAAGGTCATAAATTGAGAGGTTTTGTTCAGTACTTAAGGGAACGAATGGTAGGGAGAGTTGAATGTCTGTATAATATTGGTTATATATTTTTGCAATATTCTTCTTGTATATTTGTACGAGCTAAAAAAACAAACAAAAAAAACTTTTTGGTTCACTTTGTCAGAGAATATGGAAAATAAATTAAGAGCCAAAAAAAAAAGGAATGAGGAGGAGCTGGTTACTTGAAAAAAAAAAAAAATAAAAATTATAGATTAGTGCAGAATTATCCAAATTTAGATTTATATCTTTCTAACAAATTCCCAGCTTTCATATGTTCCAGATTATAGAAACGCAGTCAAACATAACAATTTTTGTGTCCCAGCTACTTTCATAAATTCCTTTGTTATTTCACCACAGATGTTATAATAAAACAAATAGTATCTGTCTTACACTTTTACTTCTGGATATATTTTCTTTATTCTTCAGTATTGTTGGATTTTTTTTCAACTATATTCTTGCTTTAAAGTTTGAAGACAAACCATATTTAACATGAATGATTCTCTGTATCACTGCTGCCACATAAGAAAAACATATTAGTTTAACAGCAATTTAAGAATACATGTATCTATCTGAAACAGAGGGAAAAAATCCTCTGATTTCATCCACATGAAGATGTATATATCCCATGTATGAAGAAATAAGTTTGCTGTACATGTTACACTCACTAAATTGTTCTCAGCATTTGTGGAAAAAAAAAAGAGAAAAATTTTCTCATACATAGGATACATAGATACATAATTAAGATGGGAGTTTTAATTGTAAAGTAGTATAAAGAAAATTTAAAATGTCACGTCAAGAGAGTGATGGCACTTAAATACATAATATTGCTGTTCGGTGCAGACGATGTAACTGCAAAATTGGGTCAAATTTCTTTTCGCTCATAATTGTAGTGCACTTTATATTACACACTGTCCGTATAAATATCTCATGAAAATATTCATGAGCAGTCTATTTCTTTTCCCTGTGATCTAGTCACACTTGATCACCACTGCATCATCTCTGGCATGCAAATTGTGTATTTGCAAGGGGAGACAACCAACTACTGTTCACATTGCTACCATTCATTTGCGTTTAAGAAAACTGTTTTAATCCATGTTTTAAAAAAAAATAGTTTGATTGAATTAAAGATGTTTCTCTATGTACAGTTCATCTCAGCACTAAATTGATCAAATGACACATCAGAGGAATGTAACTTACATGTTACTCCGTTACTGTGTAGAAATCTGACCCAGTGCCAGTCACATTTCCAGTCCTTCTGTCAGCCCCTGGTATTGGTCAGTGCTCAGACCCTTGAACATTCAAACACCTACTTCAATACTAGCATATTTTCAGTAATTATGCCTTCTCCCCTCCTGTTCTCGCTCCAGTTTTGACTACTCTTTGTTTCTACTCTGCCACATGCTCCACCATAACACCTGCATTATAAGACATTAGATGTTCTGTCTGGTCACAGTATCAGCCCAAATGTTTCTTTCATGTGCTTGCCATGGCAATATGTAAATAGGACAAGTTGCATGAGAAAGATTTAGCCAGCATCACAAACCAAACAAGTCAGTGTACAATATAAATACTACTGGAATTTGATTTCACTGTCAAAATTTCTGAAAAGTGTAGCACTGGCACTTTTTGGAACTTCACGTCAAGCTTTATGTCCAGTTTATCAATGACAGAACAAACATGACAAAGTCTTGGAATGAATTTTAAGAAATATACCCAAAACTTTTGACAATAGATTCACAAAGCTGCTATGTGTACATGTAATTAATTGCATATGTTAAAACAGGTATTATGTTTATTTGCATTCATTTTTTTCTCTCTAACTAAACCATCAATTAAATTAAATGTTTTTGGATAGCATCATCCAGGAAAAGCTACATGACAATGTGTCAACTTTCCCTTTGTTTTATTTCTTTAAATCTGATCATGATAGAGTCTTATGGATCATTTGGCAAAGAGGAATTATGACAGCTGTCCGGAAAGTAATAAGAGAGTGGCCATAACTTTCGAGCTAATCAATATTTTTAAAATCTGTAAATGATGTGCAACAGGAAATTTCAAGCACTTCTTTGTGGCCAGATATCAGCATCAGCGTTAAATACATTCTGTCATTATATAAAATTAAATATGGCAATCCCCATTACAGAATAGTCAAAGGTAGAGGTGAGCGGGATGTGCCATTTTTGCAAGCAAAAGGAAATAGTCCTACTGAAATCCACTATGAAATTGTTATTATATATAATGAAAATACAATGAGCTACAGTCAAGTATATCATTGGTGTATTTTGTTCAAGGCAGGCTGTACTAGTCTGGAAGGTGAATCTCGCTCTCGGTGCCCAAAATCTTCAAGTGTTCAAGACATGCACAAAACGTTGCTTGCATTGGTGAGCTTTTTCGAGAAGACAGGCAATTGAAAGTGAGACATTGCTTCAGTTCTTGAAATTTCAAAGAGCATTGTTCATGAAATTATCTATGTGGATTGGGTTATCAGAATATTTTGGCTGGGTGGGTTCCAAAGCAGTTGAGAGAGGATCATAAGCTGCAGCAAGTCAATGATTCACAGATCTTTCTGGATTGGTGCAGACGAAGTGTTGGTGGTGGTGAGAATCCTTTAGTTGAAATGGGAGCTGGTAGGGACTTTCAAGGAAATCATTAAAGATTTCTTAAACGTTTGATAACTGATGATGAGAAGTGGGTGCATCATGCAACGCCAGAAATAAAATGGATTCCATGACCTGGAAGCATCCATCATCTCTGCCCACAAAAAAGTTCAAGGTGTAGCATTCAGCAAGAAAACTTATAGCTACCATGTTCTGGGATGCTAAAGGCGTCCATCTGTTAGATATTTTGCCTCATTCGCAGTGCATATTTGTCACGAACTTTCTGGATGTTGAAGGGTGTTTATTGTGACGATATAAATGGTGATCAGGCGGTGAATGCGGATGAGACACACACAATGATGGAGAAACAACAACAGGAATCCTCACATCAAAATGATGCAGAATTTATTACAGGTGCTTGATATCAATACAAACTTCAGGGTAGCTGTCTAGCTCTGATGCACACAGTTCTCACTGCATTCCACTTCTCTCACTACAGTACACTCGTCCTCTCTGCAGTACACTTGTCCTCTCCTCTCGCTCTCCGGCCAAGCCCTCATATTTATACTAGCCCAACCCGAACTACTCGAACTGTGTCGAATGTGCTGGCGCCGGCACATGTGATATATCTCATACACACGAGATCTAACTAGACCCGTGTAGATCGTTCCCGAAGCTCTGCAGAAGCACACCACACACTTGCATGGGCCCAGCATACAGTTACGATCAACTGAACATCGCTCACAACACATTTGCATATACCCCGCATGCACTGTCATGATTCGTTACAATATTAATGCTGCTCATTATTGTGAAACACTTGACTGATTGAGAGAAGCTGTGCACCACAAGTGACCTGGACTTCTTGAGCAAGGGTGTCATTCTTCAGCATGACAACGCAACACCCCACAATACCAAACTGACAAGAGAATGATTCCACCGCTATGGACGGGAGATTATACCACACCCACCTCATAGTTCTGGCATGGCTCCATCAGATTATCACATGTTTGGGGTCCTGACAGGCTGTCTTGGAGGAAAAAAATTTGACTGGGATGGTAACCTCACTGAAGAAATGCGAGATTGGTTCTCACCGCTTGACACAAATTTCTTCAAGGAGAGTATCTGTTCTCTGGTCGCTTGACGAAATTTTTGGAGGGAGGGTATCTATTCTCTGGCTCAGCGCTGGCAAAAGTGTGTTGATCTCCAAAGAGACTACATTGAAAAACAGCCAAAGAGTGACAGTAACTCAGTAACTCATGAGTTCTATTTAGATCCAAATAGAAATGTTTACTTTATGTTAATTTTCTTGTTACTTTCCAGACAGCCCTCATAAAACTAGCGGTGTTTTTATAAAACTGACAAATTCTTATGTCACTTATGGGCTCTGTAAACTTTTAGCAGTCATTACATATTCTCTGCTAGTGGGACTGGGCTGAGTCAGTACTACAGAATAAAACCACTTTATGAACATTTTGAAATGGTTGGAAAAGCAATTGTCAGTTCAGGAAGATACTTTCAGTAATTATACAAATTCTCTGCTTCATTGTCATCAAAACAATCACTATGTTTGCAAAAGTAATGACTGACCTCTGCACCGCCATATTGGCAAGTGGTGAAAAACAGGGTCTCACAACTCAAATGGAATAGAAAGAGAGGTGCTGATCTTGAGAAAAAAGCCAGAAAATTCAATCTGAATATTATTATGTTAAAACCAATTGATAGGCTTTATACAGTTTCTAATGAACTCTTAGCTATTAATCAAATAATGCATTGGACTTGACAGGTGAAAACCAGATGAATGCTGAAGCTTACCAATTTGTAACTGTTCATCATTTCAGACTTGGAAGATAAAATAATACAATTGAATTTAATGAATTGTTGGAGAATGGAGCACACTGTAAAGAAAGAACATTGAGATTTGAGACAGATATAGATTAATTTAAAGATGAAGGTGGCAAGCTCAGGTAAACAAAGTTGTAAAAACATGTTATTCTCTAGTCGAATTGCTGTTATGTCAATGAATGTAAGATGCATTTACACCTTTATGAATTTACACCTGTAAAAATATGTCACAGAAGGCTCATTTATCAAGTTCCTATATAATTTTATGCTTGGTAATGGCAAGAAGATCTTGGAACAACATCATCAGCTACCGTACATTTAAATCCAGCTAGAATGCCTCTCAGAGTTCTACTGCAGTCTTGTTTGAAATCTTGTTGAAAAAGAAAGCAAAATACTCCTACATGCAGTGAGGAACCTTGATTGAAAATGTCATTTTATTTCTACATTACTAGTATCAAGCTGATGCTGAACTGACATATTGACTGGGCATTCTCAGTGGAATGACTACAAACTGTTGTATGGTGAATTGCACTGAGCTACATTTAAGAAAACTGGATTTTGATTTTCACTTCAGATTACCTGTTCATATTTCCCATATCTATTGAAAGTGAATATGACATGGTATATTACTTCAAATTTTCCAGGTTTATTGTGAAATAAGATACAGAATTGAGGACCCCAAAGTCCGAGAGCTTTTAGGAATTCTGTCAAGACCTCACATGCAGGTGATTCATTTAGTATTCTTTTGTGTTCACTGTGTTTGTATGTTTGTTCAATTAATAAACTTTAAGCATTTAAGATAGTTCTGCAGGATAGTTTCAGTTTCTTTGTCAGAGATGCTCAGTAGTAAGAAAGAATGCTTTTTTTTTAAAAATATGAATGTAAAGATGTATTAAACTTTTGACTGGCAAGGCACCATGATGCATGAGAGGCATAGAGAGGGAATTATTTATCATGGGTTTATGCCACTGACTTCACTCTAGTTTTGAGTTGACAGCAGACATACAGAAGAAGTTAGTGAAATGCTGGCTCTTTATAGCTCCACACACTTTCGACAGTCTCAGTGCTCTTAAGTTTTATGACCATTCTTTCTATCCAGATATATTTGCTTCAGTCCTGGGTTTTATAATCATATTGACCATAGCGGCAGTAGCAAGAAAATAATTATTTTCTGTGTTCAGGTATTTCATCCCCGATCTACAATGGTAGAAGATCTCCTCAGGGGATTGCTTACCCTTTTACCAGTGGGTGATAGACCAGAATGGTATTTAGTACAATGTAGAACAATTTGGAACACTACAGGGAATGAACTTGATCAAAAGTGAAATTTAAGTACCTTTTGAGGTATTTGCTGTATGTGTGAAGTTGAGATAGATCCACCATTATTTTTATATAGGAGGGCACCTCTTATATGTAAATAACAGTGAATCTATCTCACCTTCACAATTTTCTTTGATAATTTCTCAGTTTGCCGTGTTACTGTCAGAAGAGGAGTTATTGGAACACTGTCACATATTTTTCTAAGAACATGCATTTGCCAAATCAATAAAATCTATGCCATGTACATTGTAAATATTAGTTCAAACACAGAGAAAAAAAAGCAAAAAAAAAACATACACAATGAAGTATATTTTATAATGCAGGAATAATGGCCATTATTGAACCATCTAACAGCTCAGGTCAAGCTGGTATTTTGATCTGATTCCCCAAAGAGACATGTTATAAATAGCTAGATTGTACAGTTAAGGCAGATGAACTTTACATAACTGTGTTGAGAATGACTGCCATACTGGTGTATTACAGCTGATCAAATTACTTCTTGACAGAAAGGCATAAAAATATGTGATGACCTGGGAAAAAATGTCTAGGAGTTGCACTAGTGGATTTTGAGCTATGGACTAAAATAGTCAACTTAAGGCCCCATGAAGAAAATTGAATTTTTAAAATTAAATCAAAGCTCAACCTCTTAGTCCAACATATCAAAAGCTTTTTATCAGAATATTGCCTCTAAATGTGACATGAATTGAATAAACTGACTTTGGTTGCGTGCCACTGTCAGGGCAAAATTTCCAAATTCCAAATTTCTACCCACAAAAGTTCTCAGCAAAAACAGGCATCCTATTAACTACTGCTGAGATAATCCTACGTTCTTAGAATTGAAAGGCTTAAGAAAAACAAACAACACCTGCTGGCAGTGGAAGCCTGCCATCAGTGGGATGTCTCCCATGGAATGCCATCATTGCTGTTCCAGGGGTGATATCTCTTCATTCTCTCCTTGCTCCTGTCTTCTGTCCCGCCCTTTCCTCTCTTCTTGACATTTAAACATATCTTATGGTGTTTGGCACAACATAGCCATGATTGTGCTGACATGCCATTTAACTCCAGCTCAAACAAACAAACCAGACAAAGCGCTCAATTTTCTTGTTTTGTTTTTTTCCTTAATCCCGAGAGCTCTTTTTTCAAATATCAAGTTAGTATTTAGTCAGATTGTTATGAAGACCAAAAGAATGTATAAAACAAAAAATACAAAAAAAAACAACAACAAAAAACCCCCCAAAAAAAAGCAAAAAAAAAAACAGTAATAATTTGGATCAGTTTGAATGCTAATTCATTTTGTCCTTATTACAGTTAATATCATCTACTCTGATACACCTGGCCTGTGACAGGATGGGCAGGATGGGGAGAGGGGGCAAGGGAGGGAGGTGGGGGGGACATCTTAGAACTAGATCAGCTTGCCTCAATTCTGCAGAGTTCCATGTTTGTATGGTGTAGATATTTTGTTAGTTCCTCAGTTACAGTGCATATTTGTGGGATGCATGAATTCTATCAGGAGAAAAGTTTGGAGAATCTGTTTTCTGTGGTGTGTGAGTCTGAATGTTTTCACAGATCCTGACTGTTTGACAACTGCAGATCTCTGTGTGTCTCCAGTCCTCTAGTACGTGCCTGGGCATGTAAAAACTGCCAAAAACTATGCCCAACAGGTCTTAGTTTCAGTGCCTGATCCATGCAATCCTTTGTATGATGCATCCTAGGGGTCGGCCTTCAGCAATCTGTAAACTTTTCCCATTGAAATGTTATCCTCTTTCAATAAGTAGGTTTCTTGCATAGTTACACTTGCATTAAGAGAGGAGGGGGGGGGGGGGGGGGGGGGGGGGGGGGGGGGG
>JBCEWB010070933.1:0-13238 GCA_039654565.1 Peronia peronii | reverse complement strand
TACGTTACGCACGTTAAAGAACCCTTGGCAGTTCAAAATCAATGAAAGAGTAGGCTGCGTGCTGCTGTCCGGGCAAATTTCTAAATTCCAAATTTCTGCCCACAAAATTTCTCAGCAAAAATTGGCAACTTCTCCAAGCTGAGATAATCCTACTTTCTTTGGATTGAAAGGCTTAAGAAAATCAAATAAATAGATAGCCAATTACTTCCCTTTGCCAAGTTCAAGGGGGGAACACAAGAGATGTAAGAAAAGAAAAAAAAAAAAGACTTTTTCCATTGTTATTTGAAATAAGGATATGAAAAAGAACTGAAAACAAAAACTGAAGAAAACATTTTTTTCTCATCGTGATTTTTTTTCCCATAATTTTTCACTTCACAGGTTTTTTTAAAATAATAATCCAAAAGTGATTTTTTGTTTTCCTTTCTTTGCAATGCTTGCCATACGTGTACCTCGAAAGACGTACAATCTACAATAACTTGGGAAAAGGAGGTAACTTTGTTGGCCGAAAAAAAAAAGTGGCTCAATATTTGATGATGATGATCACACAATGATACATGTTTTTTAACTAAACTGACAGGCATGAAGACATACAGAGAAGGAAGTTTGGGGTATTTGGGGTTTGGATGAAAACAGTCACGTCACATATCTGTTGTCATCTTACTGAGAAAATCTGTGGCAAATGCCCGAGGAGACAAAGCTGACCATAGGCTGACATTGACAGTTCATACAGTACATCCTTTGTTACTGTTGATAGATTATTTTATTAAATGTGGATGAAGTAAACTTGTGATGAAGATAACTGACAGTGTTTTGCTGATTGGGCAGACCCAATGAGGCTTTCTCAAAAGTTGTCCATACTGAGGACAGTGATAATGAAATTTCAAAACAGTTAATGAAGGCTGCAGGGCAAACTACGTGTGAAGTTGAGAGGCATGTACTTTTTTCCTTGAAATACCCAGCAAACCAAGAATGAATCAAAATCACATTGTAGCCTCTTTTTGGATATTAGCAGTTGATTTTGTGACCAAAATGTGAGTGAGATATTATTCTCTCCTCTCGGAGCAATGAGTCATTAAATTTGCAGATGGGGAAACTCTTAATCCAACTTTTTGACAATATGAGTTAAAATTACACCATTTTTACAATGTGCCAATGTCACTTTTCTTGCAGTAAAATCATAAACTCCACATAAACTCCTGACTCATAAATTCGAATCTGCCAAAAATCTGATTTGACTTAGATATGCATATGCAATGTTTTGTCAGAAGAGGGCAGTTTGTACTCTATTTTTGTGAAGCAGAAGAACAAGAGAGAGTGATTGCCTATGTGAGGCCCTTGAACTGACAAAAGACAAGCCAATTTTTACTCAGTTTTGTAGCATAGCATTTTTCATCCCATGAGCTTTTCCATACATGTACGTATTTATCAGCCATTTGTACCTACGGCTCATGTGTGTCTGAAGTTCATGGAATACATGACATGGTTGTTGACAACTGACTGATCATCTGTTCATTTTTACCTCAAGCCAAAATGTGCCATGGAAAATTTGCTTTTGCGGTAAACTGACTTGTGAGGTAAGTGTTATTCATGTTGTTTCCAAGACAAAGTAAAACTGCTCCTCCCAAAGATATAGGCATATTAGGTTTACGACATATGCTGTAACGAAGGTCTAACTGTTTGCCGTTATTTTTGAGAATACAGTATGTGCATTTTTGTACAATTTTGCAGAAGAGTCAAAAAACTGAACATGTTGATCAAGACAACAAAGTTGTACGATAATTTATTCATTATTCCAACTGTCCTATCTGTTTTACATCAGCCTAAGTGGTAGATAGGCAGACGTCAGTCAAACTGTAGTCTAAACACAACTTACACATTACAAAATACATTATACATCACATGCTGTATTTTCATTCTAGCCTGTAGAATGTCAAACAGAATATCACTACAAAAAACAGTATGTACCATAGTATGCCAGCAAGCCTGATATCATATCATAACGGCATATCATGTATCCTTTCAAATCTCATTGAGGTCATAGACTTTTCCCATCCATTTCATGTCATTCTCAATTTTGAATCATGGACTCTGCCTACCTAATTGATTTCTGAGTCTGAAGTATTTCAGTGTGATTTTCTTTGCCTGGATTTGATCACTAAATATGTGCCACAACAGCAAAAAAAAAAAAATTAACGTTTTTCTTTTGTCCACTACGATTGTTATCTGCATCTACATGTTCCTACAGCACGATTTTCTCTTTCTCTCGAGATTGAAGTTGGAAATGTGGATGCCACGGCCTCACCACCGGTTTTAGCAAGTGGCTGCATGAGATCGTAGACTTGCTTTTTGTTATTTTCCTTTCAATGCAATCCTCTTGCACTTTAGTAACTGTATTCCAGATAGTAGACATCTGTGCAATGGAGCACGTTTTCTCTTGTAATGAGAATTGTGGATTGTAAAATTTGATATGGGCCTTCACATCCGCATCACCATAGACGATGTTTTCCGATTTTCACTGCCTACCTTCCAAAATCCAGGGATTCTGGTTAGATGGCGTTTGTCTAAACATTGTTCTGATTTATAACTACATGTATTTCCTGTTTGGTTTATAACAATCTATTTTATGGTAAACATCAACACTTATTCCACCGTATCTTTAACCCCTTGAACCCTGGTCACCAGTGCCTGAAAAACCCCTTCCCTGGCCTTCTGGGCCGAGAACGCCCATTTCTCATTTCATGTTCAGTATCTTTCGGAAACACAAGCCTCAAACGCGATCATGGGCACCGACATTTGTAATCAGCGTAGTCCTAAATGTCCTTGCCCCAAAGCAACATATTAGATCTATTTTTCACTGTCAAAATTTAAGAGACATCTATCCAAAGGTTTTTTTCATGGTGAAGTTGAGATTAATGCACCATGATCAACTCCATCAAAAACAGTTCTGTTGAATACTGTACTGCCATGTCCAGTGATGGGGATTTGCTTTGTGTTAGTCGAATGCTCTGAATTTGTCTTCAACAATTTTTCTTTTTGCATCTGGTCATTGCCTAATGCAGGTTTCATCAAATACTTTAAAATTTATCTTGTCTTGTTTTCTTTGTTTTTGCCCTTCTTCATATTTCCTTCTTTGATTTTCATTTCTTCTGTTGATGATCATCAGTATCTTGATTAGTGTTGGATCCACTTCTTTATCTCGGAGATTCCCCACGCAGGCCCGGGGTTTACAGGTAGGTTCTCTGCTCCCACCTGCAGGTGGTGTATCCTGCCATTGGTGGGGTGTTTCCCATGGAGTGCCATCCTCGATGTTCCAGGAGAGACATCTCTTCTCCCTCTCTCCTTGTTCCTGTCTTCTGTCCTGCTCTCTTTCCTCTCCTCTTCTTGACGTGTAAACGTATCTTACCGTGTTTGACACAATATAGCCATAATCGTGCTGATGTGTCGTTAAACCCGAACACTACAACAACATCATCTCAGAGAGTGACTACTGATGTTGAAGAGTTTTTTTTGTCTATACGTCTTGCCCCATTATCAGTGTTGGTGTACGTCAACTTGAGTTTCAACTTCTTGCGAGGAGTTTGCTTGGATGATGATTGACCATCCTAAGGACATGAGATAAAATAGTCTTTTGAAGGTTTGCAGGCTGTGTCTCTGTTGCTGTTGTCAAGTTCCTCATCCTATTTATGGAAGGCATATTTTGATTTCAGGCAGCCATATGTTAGTGTAATATTTATTACTGTACTTATAAATAATTAGTGCATAGATGCAATGCATTTTTATAAATAATTAGTGCATAAATACAATACATTTTTACACAATGTATGACAACTAAAAACCAGTATGCCTATGATCCTATTTTAGCAATGATTACTCTTTGACCTGACAATGACGTACTCCCGGTAAAAATAGAGTGTATGTGAGCATATTCTGAACTTTTATTGATAAAGAGTATGAAAACCAAGAAACAATAAATATATAGGCCTACATAGTCACAACTTCTGGGGATTTCAAAGATTCAGAAGCATAACCCAGACAGAAAGCTACATTATGATTTGGTTGTTAAATTGATTCCAGAAAGTCATTTTGATCAAAACCTGAATACATGTTTACTGTATTTTTAGAAATGACAACAGCTGTGCTGCTACATGCAGTACAAACTGGTCTTGATTGAAATGCCACAGTGTCAGTATTTTATGTTACATACTACATATCATTGTGCTCTGGCACCTTTTCATTATTTATTTAAAAAAAAAAAAAAAGAAAAAATCTATTACTTGTTTCAGCATCTCCAGGATGGAATTTTTGAACTATGCAAAGGGACCAAATGTTTTATACCCACAGCAAATGAATCAGAAGTTGCGCCGGGCAATTTCGAGCTGAGGCCATTTGTAGCTGGTTGTACGGCCATTTTCCGACTTGGATCCAAAAAAAAATATCGGCGCCTTTGTTTTCACAAAACAAAACTTTTTTTAACCTTAAAAAAAAACCACAAAAACAATTTGGTATTCGAGTCGGGAAAAGTTACAAGCATTTGTAGGTCAAAATCGCTCAGTGTGACCTCTTGACTCATTTGCCCTGGGCGCAAGACAAATACATGTCCATGTAACTGGTCTTTGTTATGTGTGTGTCGGGAGGGGGGAGGAAGGGTAGAATTGTTGTACCCAATGCAGTGCTAAAGCTGTCATCTATTTCAGTTGGTCAGTTTACAGGTCAACTGGTCTGAATAAGGTCAGTTGAGGCCAAAGGCACAGGAACCCAGAGATGAAGGTGGAACAAAAACAGACATCTGGTCTCTCCATCCATGTGATGGAGTTTCTCACAGTGTATGTAATAGATCAATCATCTCTTCTCTGCGTCTTCCATCAACCCTCTCTTTGTGAGTGGTAAATAGTGATAGATCAACCCTCTCTCTCTCTGTGTTTTAGGTCAACAGTTTATATTATTGTAACAGGTGACTCTTCAGTGCCTGTCTCTCAGATAGACCTGTTTGCTCTATCTTTCTGATTGTGTAAGAGTAATTGTACGTACAACATTTAGTAGTTCTGTCCTCTCTCATTCTCTCTGTATATTTTATAAATCAACCTTTAGTCTCAGTATATTTAATAAATCGACTCTTCTGTACCCGTGTGTTTGAATTTGATAAATCTTTGTGTATGCACGTATTTGATCAACTCTTTTGTGTCTGATAAATCAACTTGTATGTATATTTGATAAATCAACTCTTTTGTGTCTGGTAAATGAACTTGTATGTATGTTTGATAAATTCTTTTGTGTCTGATAAATCAGCTTGTATGTATGTTCAATAAATCAACTCATCTGTGTCTGATAAATCAAGTCTTTGTGCTGTATATTCAATAAGTCAACTTTTTGGCTCAGTATGTTTGATAAATCAACTTTATCAACTCTCTAGTGTCTGTCTGTCTATGTATGCCAGAACAGCCTCCTAGCTCTCCAGGTTTGAGCTGAAAACAGTACATTAACCTTGACTGGAACCATTCCTTTTTTTTTTGCCTTTTCATGCTATGCTTTTTATATAAAAAAATATTCTCTGTAATAATTTTGAATAAATATTTTAACAAATCATGTATCTGTTTCAGTTTTCTTTGAATGTTTGTTGTTCCTTGTCAGCTTTACAAATTTTATGAAGAAATGTCGCCCGCCCAGGGCAAATGAGTCGGAAGTCGATTGGGGGGATTTTAAGTTACGGCCATTTTTAACTATTTTCCGACTGAGATACCAACATTTTTTATTTGTTTTCCACAAAATGAAGATTCAATCTTTTGTAACCTGAAAAGAAATATTTGGTATCTGGGTGGGAAAATAGTTAAAAACGGCTGTAACTCACGAGTGCCCGGAGCAACTTCCAACTCATATATGCGTTGCTCAACAGTTTATAAATGAGGAGCTATAGAGGATCTAGAAGAGCTATTATTTGATGGTGCCAGCCTGTTCTATTGCTCTAGCTTTATGACTAATATTATCCTGACACTTGCATGTAAGCTGAGACATCGACTCTGCCCTTGGTGTCCACAGCAATGAACCATTTTGACCATCAACCAAATGACTTCCCTTTGCCAAGTACAAGAGGTATAACACCAGCATTGTAAAAAAGAAAAAAAAATCACTTTTTCTCTTACTGTTTGAAACAAAAGTAACAGAAAATTCTGAAAAATTCATCATACGATGACAATGGTTTTTTCTCATCGCGATAATTTTTTCATAATTTTTTGCATCATGTGTTTCAAATAACAAGAGAAAAAGTGATTTTTTTCCCTTCTTAGCGATATTTGACCTACACCTCTTGTACTTGGCAAGGGGAAGTTACCTAGCTGGCTGAAAAAAAAATGACCCATTTGGATTCACGATGTCAGATTCAGAAACACAAACATGAAAGCAGTAAACTGATTTGGTTTATTGCACATGAGATTCAAAAACGATAAAATAGACAGATGTAAATGTAGCCAAGATCTGCAGATCTGGAATGTAAACATTACAATCACATCACAATCCAGCCAATGGTTGGGAGATTAGCTTTGCTGGATGGCTCAGACTCAGGACTTTATATGGTCCCACAGATAAGCAAAATCACAGGAAGTATTTAAAAAAAAAAAAAAAGGGTGGTGTAGAGCCTGATCTCCTTTTGTGGGAGACAAGCCAGTGGAAAGAATTAATACTATTCACTGTGGAACTGTTACCGAACTGAGATGCCACACAATCATCAAAGTGAGGCGACTGGAGAAATCACATCAACAGTGAATGAACTTTAAACACAATTTTTTTTTTCTACAGAACCCTTCCATATCAATCTAAAAATTCATTTCAGAGTTGAATTTGCTGAAACAGATTCAGTAAAAGCCTGAAAATTGTAATTTAGCGACATGGCCTAATACGGATTATTGAGGATTTACAAAAGTGATCGGTCATTTTCTCACTAAAATTCAGCTGCAGCAACACATTACAGCCATCCTTTTTAAATGCTAATATCTCGACTTCTATTTAAGGTAAAACACACATTTTTTTCACACACAGAAAAGGAAAAGAATAATTTTCACAGTGATACCAATAACTCCATATACTCAAAATTTGATGAGAGCCTGATTTCATTGTGTCGCATCTCAATTACCAGTGGACCAAAGTGTGCATGGACTCAAATGTCATCGATGAAACTAATGTTTTCAAAAATCAAACAGTCAACACCTAGTCAGGCCTAACTGCCTAATCTGATGTTATAGTTCAAGAGATCACATCATATTTCAAGTGCTGATGATAAAATATGATCACAATCACAAAAAGACAGATTTCTCCCTTCTAAAACAAAAAACATGTACTTGTGTCTTCCCTGGGTGGCTTTGATGTTGAGTGATAATAATTTTTTTGTTCTAAAAGTGGTGGAAAAACACTTCATGACTTGATGCATTTGTTTTGTAGTCAGACTAAAGCAGCAATGAAGAAAAAGTCCTTCCCTCTTCTATTCCTAGATGCAAGTACAAGCAGCCCACAAGTCCATGTATATTCTTATCATGAGGCTCCACAAACTTTGCCTTTGTCAGCTACTATAAAATTTTTAATGTCCAACACAAACAACCAACATCAGCTGTCTATCAGTCTCAGCTATTTGACTAGAGACAAACTATACCTGGACAGCCTCAGTCTGGAGATAACACAATCCTTTCTTTTGCCTATCCTGTCAAAATGAGAAAATAAACCACAACAAACATGACCAGTCAGCACCCCATTGGTCAAGCTATGTTACGTTACGTTCTGTAATACGTCTTTCAACCTCTTAGTGAAGGTTATCTCCACGGGTTTTTGTTTAAGAAAAAACAAACAAACAAAAAGCAAATCATGTTCTTCCTAAAAAAAAAAAAAAAAAAAAAGTTCCTTTCAAAGAAAAAAAAGTTTTGGTCACTCATGGGTCCCTTGCTATTGTTGTTTTGGTATGTACAAGTCCCCTAGTGTCCCTATCTCCCACTCTATTTGCCCTACTCTATCTACACAGGGATGAGCCCTTCGGTCAAGCTATGAGAAGGAACAAGATCACACAAATGTTGCAGGCTACACATTTCAATGAGCACAATAAAAATGCATTTTAAATGAGAACAAAATGTACTTCAGCTTTCTTTATCAATAAGGGTTTTTGTTTCTGAGGCAAGGAAATTTCATTGGATGCACCAAAACCGTGATTTCACTTATTGATGGTCTCAGGCACAAACCGTTTAACTCCAGAAATTGGAGCATTACTTTTATGCCTCAAAATAACTCACAAACACATGATCCATCATGTCTAAGAATATCTAAGCCCTCAGATCAATTGAAATTAGTCAAATGTCATGTGATTAAACCACCTAAGTCGGAGATCGCTCTCAACCACGGCACAGCACGTCTCAGTCTTTTAAAATTTGTGTTTTTGGACTTAAATGGTTTGTGCCCCGAGTCCATCGATATGCTTCTGCTTAGTCCCATGAACAATTTCCAAATTCAGATCCATGACTGGTTCCATATCCAAATCTCTTGAATTCTTTGTGCAAGGGGAGAAAACATGAATATGGTATCCAGCACGCTATTTGCCAGATTAACAAGTTTGTAAGCTATGGATGAACAGATCTCTAAGTTCAGACATCAGACCTGCTGACCCTCACAACAGTGGAAAAGGGATATCTGATTCAAGAAAAGTGGGAAAATCAGGGGAAAAGAGGGAAATTCCCAAAGGATTGAAAGGCTTAAGAAAAACAAACAGGGAAATTCCCCAATCATAGTTCCTACCTAGAATTATTATGTATCACATAACAAACCAATAGAACATCCATGAACTTAAATAAAGTTTCATTCCATATAAATACTACACATTTACATCTGTATTTCTCACATTCTTTTAAGATTCATAACAAAGTGGGCAGTTTAAGTTTCTGTCAAGCATAGATCTAGTGCATTTTTGCACTATTCACAAAAGTTTTGGAAGATTCATTGCACAAACTTCTATTCTTCTGCGTAGTCCTCTTGCATTTCTGAAATCAATCAATCAATCATAGCATTACTTGTCATCTTCTGACTGATTGCCAAAGATGGGTGGGAACGGGTGGGGTGGGGGGGATGGGGGGTATGTGGCAGGTTCATGGTCAGCCCACCACCTAGCATCCCTTCTTGTACACAAGAACAAAGCCTCAGATCAGCTGGCTCAATCAAACTCAGAGCTAGATCTAAAGACAAAACAAAAAAGTTCAGAAAATCACAGCCTGTTAGTGGGAAACAAAATCCTTGCTGACAATAAACTGAAACATTATCTGAAGAATCTGACAACCCTGGCCAAGAATTAAGTGTAGAGAGCGCTGTATGTGGTTAGTTACAGTCAATTTGCTGTCACCATTTCCTATCTTCCACATCTGTGAAACGGAGTACGTATATCTGGCAGGACAACTCTACAATTCTTCTAGGATCTGACTTTCACCACTTTCTTCCGGCTTTTTCTCCCTCACTCACCCACTCACTCACTCAAACAGACACATGTCCAATACTGTCATAATGTACTCCTAGTTAACACAACCAATCTCATTCACCTGTCCACTTTCTCACATGTGCAAACTGATCTGTAGGTCACACGGCTGTCAGGACACGTCCTATGTCCTCCACTCTCAGTCCCCGAGCAGGTCCCCTGTCAGAACTCCTCCCTGAGCTCCTGGTCCCTCCTGTCCTATCAGCTCATCGTCATCATCATCCACGTCCTCATCGTCATCACCGCCATCGTTGAAATTGTTGGCCGAGTCGTAAGTGAAGGTGCCCCGTGAGAGATCCACTTCAATGGGGAAGACCACAGCCTCTTTCATCACCTGGTGACAGTCAGTGTGGTACTTGGCCATGGCAGTCACAAACTTCTGCAGCTGGAACACAATGTCTTGAACTGGGGACAAAGCACAGTCACACAGGACACCTCAGGATAAGGAAAAAGTTAGACACGACTATTTCTATGGCTAGGAGAGTTCCACACAGTTGAGTGAAGGTAGCCATACACAAGAGAACCTGGACAACACACTCACCCTTAGGATAAAAAATGAAAGGTTGTGTTATCTGGGTGAATGTGTTACTGGGAGCAACCATTTTTCTTGTATAAACCCAAGCTGATTTTCAGAAACATGAAAAAAAGCTTAAGAATACATTTCAAATAAAACAGCATACATTTATCATTCATGTAATTATTAAAGGGATCAATGTATATGTATTAAGTTTACTTATTAAGAACTTGTTTTTATCTTTCCTTCCATTAGTTTCAAAAATTTTTAAAACTTGGTAAGTGAGTCATGGTATGTGGCAAGATAGGACAGTGACAACGTACTATGCCTGATGGTAACAGTTGAAGTACTGGTCAATAGTGTGTTGTTGTCCAGTGTGTAGACCTACGATGCTGCACGTCATAATTGTACGATGCTGCGCGTCATAATTGAAGACAGGAACAAGAGGTGGGCTCAGGTGAGACTTAGATTAACGTAATAAGAGATGACACTGAGAAACATGTATATGCTGAGGTATGAAAAGGGGTGAGAAGGGTGGGCCAACACTAGGCTTAGATAGCACTGGCAGAGACTGCCGGCTTGACATTTGGTGAGAAATCTGGCTTTTCAATGTTTCTATAGAGCGTGGTTAGCACGGACGACTGTTGGGTCACTGACAACTTCCAAATGAATTGAGCGTACTATATGAGTTGAACGCACAAACCTAAGTGTGTTATTGAAAATAAATTAGTATGTTTAAAGAATGGCTGAAACTGGACTTTGTGAAGAGGGCATGTCAAACAGGAGATCATGCTAAGTCATGATCGTACTAGCCAGGTTCCACTGTATTAAATTACACTGCAATTTCTACAAGCTCAGCACAATATCAAAATGCCTGAAAGTGCATGACTAGTCAAAGCCAAGAGGAAAAGGTCGGCCATGATGGCATTACTCTATCTGGCCACACTAGTGAGCTCATCAGGCAAAATGGGGACATCATTTTTCAAACAAATCCAGTCCTGATCACTCTGATTTTTGTAGAGGATAAAACAAAGATAAAAAGCCTCCAACAATCTTCCACAGGTCATAAATCTGTGTGTGTTAGATCGACTTCAAATCTGGAAAAAAATGACCAGAATTTCACTCCCACAGAAATTCACAGCTGAATTTCATTTCAACTATGTGGGACTAGAAGAATCTGACAACTAAAATATTCAACTGGAAAGGAACCATAAGTTTACTTAATGAAATCGAATCATTCAGATCCCATCGCTGTGTCTAACCGTAAGGAACATGATATGTTCAACTGTCACAAATCAGTGGAAATTCACCCTGAAGATGTTCAGCTGAAGGAAGAAAATGGGTATCTATAACTCCACCCACACTCAAGTGTCTAGAGGCAGTCTTTACAAGATTAACAAGTTTTTATCATGTTTCTGTCTGCCAAGTAATCAAACAATGTCCAGCCAGTCTACATCCACACAGATATGCTTACACAAACATAAACACACATGAACTTTGTGTTGTTTTGTACCATCAGCTGAAGGGAACCAAAAAGAAAGGACAACATCATTTTGGCTTACCATGTTTCTGGTCCAACAGTTCCATCTTGACCAACACATCTGATCTCATTTTGGCAAATCTGGACCTTGCATCCTGTCGACAGCGCAGGACTAGCCTGCAAGTGACAAGAGAACTTTGAGTGAGGCTGATAGACCTGCTATACCAGTCACATATAGACATGGTGGAAATGAACCAAATAACCTCTCATCTCTTCTCCCTCATTTTTCCACATCACTTCATGCAGGCGGTGAAAGCCCGCCATCAGTGGGTTGTCTCCCATGGAATGCCATCCTCGACGTTCCAGGGGTGACATCTCTTCTCTCTCTCCTTGCTCCTGTCTTCTGTCCCGCTTTCTTTCCTCTCTTCTTCTTGACGTGTAAACGTATTTTACCATGTTTGGCATAATACAACCATGACAGTGCCGATGTGCTGTTACAAAACAAACAAACAAACACATCACTTCAAGCTCCAGCTGACATCTGATCTTAGGCTTGTCAAATCTGACATTTTTCCTGCTTGTCTCACTGATAAATTTACCACACAGAGAGACTGAGACTATGCAAAGTGTCTGACAATGGCCAGCGGACTGTACTGAGAATTAGTTTGAACCCTCACCTGTACTCATAGTTGCCTGTCTCCACCCGATACAGCGGCTCCTGCAGGGCAGCATAGCTATACTCTTCATCATCCATCTCCTTCACCTTCAGGCAGTACGACTGGTGATTAAAAAACAAGCGTGATTACTCAACAGATCCTGCCTGTGGTATCACTACAAACCCACAGGGTCCAGCAACAGCTCACACAGCCAGTCACGTCAGTACAGGACAAGAGAATGGTCTGCTCATGGATGACATCAGATGGGAGGCAAAAAAAAAAAACAGCAAATCCCCCAGATATTTTGACTTGGCTCCCTGTTCACTACCTCAGCCAAGTCTCTCTTCTGTGGAACGACATAACTCACAATGTGTGGCTGGGAGAATCTCAGAGGTTTTGGCCCCATGAGCTAAATATCTAACAACACTCACACTCTCTACATACTGTTTGACTCTTACCAGCTCTCCTGCCAAAGAATTTTCGATACTGCACATCATACATACTGGCAACCAACCCTTGCCAGTCTGCACACTGTCCAATATCAAACTGGTCACACTGTCCTAGATCTAACAACAGGTTTTACTGTCCTGTATCTCACAAATCCTAGCTTCCTACATCTAACAGATCACACTGTCCCACATCTACCAGGTCACACTGTCCCACATCTACCAGGTCTCACTGTCCCACATCTACCGGGTCACACTGTCCCACATCTACCAGGTCACACTGTCCCACATCTACCAGGTCACACTGTCCGATATCTACAGGTTCAACTGTTCTATACCTCACAGGTACTACTTCTTATATATAGTATATGTATCTAACAGGCCACACTATCTATATCTAACAGGTAACACTGTCCTTACAGGTCACACTCTCCTATGTCAAACAGGTTTTCTAGACATTATAGTTTTAGTTCTTTTCAATACAATGCAACTCTTAATACGAGACAATGAGTGATGAGGGTCGCAGGGACAGTTGCGATTGCAAGACTGCGCATCAAAACTGGAGTTTGCAATGCAGATCTATAGGACTGGAGGGTCAATGCGTCACGTTGGGTCTTCGCGTCACCTATGTCCGCATCATGTCAGACTGTAC
>JBCEWB010070912.1:0-29242 GCA_039654565.1 Peronia peronii | reverse complement strand
TTTCCAAACCCCGGTAGAGTTGCGCCCCCCCCCCCCCCCCCCCCAATCTTACTTAAAACTAAAATAGATCTATAATATTTAAAAAAAAATAAATGCGGCTGACTGTGATACAAGTGACCTTATATCACTATGCACTAGTATAATCAATGAAACATTTCTAAACAAAATGTCTTGAATTAACTCTGTCATATTCGTTCGCAACTCACTCATCTGATGATGGTCGCAACAGCACGCGACCTCCACTGCGATCCATAGGTCTAGCGATGGCCGAACGAAATGAAGATTGAAGAACCAGGAGAATATTGAAATTGTAAATCGGAATTGTGACAGATATAATATTTAGCGAAACTGCAATGACATTTTCTTAAAACAATAATGTATCCTATGAATATATTTATCAGTGTTTTCATAAAGCATATAAAATGTTAAAATGTCAATGATTATCCTGTCGGATACGTTCATTTAAATATTTATTATGAGCTTGTACAATACAATGATTACTCCTCTCCATAGCATTCCATAGCGTCAAAATGGAGGACGATGATCTTGGTTTCGGTACAGCCCAGAAACGGGTATGCTTCTTAATTTAAGAACTTATAATAGATAGTGTGCTTGTAGGCATCCAGGATGAAAAGTGAAAAACGGCGATATCTTGCAACTGTTACAGAACAAGACAGCATTTTTTAAACAATGTAATAGATAGGCTATATATAGAAATATTTTATACCAATAATTAATTATTAATACCAGAACGTTTTGGTTGCAAATTAGACCAAATCTAAATTTAGACAAGATTCTACCCCAAATGAACTTCGCCAGATAATGTTGTTGTTCCTTAGTTTGCACTGGATCAACGCTGCATTATGCAATGAGATGGTGACCTGAAGTTTCAGTTCAGTTCCTGATTCAGACTTTACAGGCTCCAAAATCTCTGGTTCTCTGAACATCAAACAAGTATGAAAATATTGAAAATTCAGATCAAGTACAGTTCTTTGTATGTGAGCATGTTTTTATGTAGGATAGACTTATATCTTTTTTACTTCTTTATGTGTCATTCTTTCAGCCACAAATTAACACCTTATAAGTCATTTTCTGTTATTGATGTGACTCCCATTTTAATGTAAAAACTGACATTCCTAACCAAGAAAATAATTTAAGTAACTTTCAGTAGAATGATACACCCATTCAAGATGACTATTGGTATGGAAGTAAGCACTCTACATTTTCATACTCACAACCAGCATGTTAGAATTACTTTTATTTTCACTGTGAAATTGAGGGATGCTAACCAAATAATGATGGTTGCAATGTTCTAATCACAACCGAAGCAATAAAGTTATGTGTGTGAAGCAGTATATGAAATCCCATTCTCAGACTGATAATATGTTAGCTTGAGTATCTCACTTTGTTATATTTATCAATGGTGTGATCAGCACTTTGACTGGATGCAGAATGATTAATGTGGCAGTAAATCATCAGGGATTGTTACAAATGTTCTAGGGTGTAAAGTGCCAGATTCTGACATGCTTTGCAGTAGTGACTGGTTTCATTTCTTTTGTTCATTCATTCAAAATATTTCTTTTTATACTCCAGATATTACCTATATTGTATTATATATTATTTACCAGTTGAGCACAGAAGTACAGAAAACTCAAACATGAAATCTCGAATTCACGTACATGTCAAATGTCGTTGTCATTCCTGTATTTTCTTTGTTTTGAGAACATGGATTTCTCACATAATATTGTCATCATCTACCAATTCTCAGGTGACAGAATATCTCATTGAGCCCATTTTTTGTCTGGCCTTGCTCGCCCCAAGTCTGTTTGTGATAAGGGAAAGGCATGCGAGAGTGGTAGGGGCAAGCAGTGTAAGTCTTAATTTGGTCCTCATTGAAGATGAATCATGGGGAGGGGCTGGTGTGATAACTGAGCCACTAGGACTAGGCCACACATGCTGTCTGCATTGCATATATATCGTGTATATATGTGAGGCGGCCCTAGAAAAAGGGGCTCATGTCGCTGGGACAGCCTTCGAGATATAGGGCAGAAAGTGTAAAAATGTGACCTCAGATTAAAATTGAGTTCTTGTCACCAAAGCAATCTTAAACCATTTCTACACCTTGTGTTAAAAGGATATAATGTTCTGAGCCTCCGAAATATTTTAAAACTTTTATTCTCTGATCCTATCATGTTGTGTTTTTGCAAAAAATCCTCCGAAATCAACAATTCTAACACAGTACTTTGCGGAGACTTTTCTGCATACATTATGGTAATAGAACTCTAGCTTGCTGCATATTGTTGTTTTCATCTTTTTCCGCTCTTTCTCGTGGTGCTGAGTGCATTTGAATACAAAGCATGACATTCGAGTGAAAAGAGCTACAAAAGTTTATAAACAGTACCATGTTGTACGGACTTCACTTTATAGCTTCAAGAGCTCCCTATGCTTTCCTTTTCGATACGGACATAAATACGTTGTTGGAATTAATAAACTTCTTCTGACACTGAACGTCTTCATTTTTTTCGCATAATATTGTTTTTAATCATGCCATAGGACTATCTATGTGGCCAACATCTGTCCGCGTCTGTCACTAAGAAAAAAAATAATAATAATAGCCTCATTGTCACTGTCAAGTGACACTACAACCTTTACATTCCTTCATGGTCTTGACATATTGGATTTACACGCAGAAAAGGCTTTAATGGATATAATTCAGGATAATCTGGCGATATACGATGAAAATCTGTCCAACAACTGTTTTGGATAAAGAATCCATCAACGATGAATACTCAATTTTGACTGTTTAATGACCTGTTCATATGTTTTTAGCCTGATGAAGTTTATTTTCTTCATTTGGGCATCACAAGATTTGGCAGTTCAATCACTGATGATGTTCTGACTTTTTCTGCAGTTTGTTGTGGCGAGAAATGATGTTTAATAGAAGTCTAACCATTAAATGCGTTTTTCTCGGTTCTTACTTTTGCAGAGTGGCTTTCTTCAAATGAGCATAACTTCGTCCAAATTTGAGATATCTGAAAAATTTAAACTGTTTTGTATTCAGAAATGGCTGCGAAAATGGAAAATAGCACTAACTCAAAATTGAAAATTTTCACCATGAGCCCCTTTCTCTCAGGCCACCTCACACACACACACACATATATTTATATAGGTATATATCTTTGGCACAATATGTATTTATTTAACAATATAAAAATGCATGCGTGAAATGAAATGTATCTTCAGGGTCCAAAAACGGGCAGAAGAGCAGCCCAACTTTCTGCCACCCCAGCTCCAGCCTTGGATGAGGAAGAACTTTCCACAGTGCCCCCACCCAAGAAGGAGTCTGCTGTAAGTGCACCCAAGAACATGATATGGTGTCTGTTTAATTATTAAGACTTATTTTGCTTCAGTAACATTACTATTCTTATGATTGAGCTTGATTTGGGTCCTTATTTCAGAAAACTCCCATGATGATTATTTCAGTCATTAAGTTATTCCTCATGAACATTTAAGAAAATGCAAAGGACTTATTCAGGTGATTTCGTAAAATGGCTGTATCCTCTTATACATGCCTATAATTTCAGGAAGGACCACCAGGACGTCCAAACAAAGCTGTGTCTGGATGGGGGGAAGAAGCTCCTGCTCGCAAACCACGGTGAGATTAATTATCCAGGACTTATAAAATCCATAATTTATACTTTGACTCTTGATTATAAATTAAGATAATTCATAAGTTTTTTTTCATTGTTTGTCCTCTCTACATAAAATCAGAGCAATTAAATTTTTAATTGTCGTCAATGTATTTTTATGCCTCTACTATGTTTTTGATGAGTACATGTGCATTTTGGCTTCAGGTATCTTTCAGTGTGTTGTCACAATGCCTTCTTTTATGCATGTGTTTGTGTTTCTTATGTGTTGTCATAGTTTTCTGTGCGCTTCGTTGTGAAGGGTTCAACTTCGTCATTCAAAGAATTAAAGGCTCAATCTTTTTGCCTTTGTGTTTGTGTCTTTCATTCAAAAGCACTATTTTTGTTATGAAAAAAGACTATCATACATTCTTCATCTTTTCCTTCTCTCTTTCTCTCTTTTGCAAATGCTGAGAGATATCATATATTCAGTAAAGGGATAAAAGAAATGCTGCAAACTTATTGAGTGGAAAATATTTACCAGATGAATTCTTAATTTCAGGGGCAAATGAATTGCATATTTTTGTGAGGAAAATAATCAAGAAAGGTTCATTCTACTTGTTACAGTTAAGAATGATAATTGTGTGTTATTCTGATTATTTCATACAGTTACAATACACAAGCTTTCATTTCAATGGAATATTCTGTTCAATCAGTTTGTGAGCCAGTATTGTCTAAGTTTAATCTGAACACAAAAAGAATGAAGAGGAATGAAAACTGCTGTAATCTAATTAGTTTTTTTTGCATGATATTGCTTGTTTAACTGTGGATCATTTTAGCATTTGAGACGGTTTCATAAATATGTCAATGAAATACGTCAAGCTGATAAGTATAATGAAAACATATTTCATAGTTCTTATTAATTTTAAACTAATTTCCTATAACAGTGAATACGGACAGGCATACTTTTGCATTTGTTTCCGTGGCTTGAGGCTTGACTAAAGATGGAGATTGATAATCAGTATTCATACATGGCAGAGAGTTATAACATGATTATCAACAACTAGCATTATTTCAAGTTAGCTGATGAAATGAGAGATATTTGAAATCGAACATAATATGTTATATGATGACATATAATCAATATCATATTAAAGAGCTGCTAAAGTGGAAATTGAGTAAGTACCTAAAAACTACAGTGTGATCACAAAACAATGTAGAGAGTATCACATAATGTAATCCACAACATTACAGTGATATTGTAGGAATCACAAAAATAAACCTTCATATTGTTTGAGCAATAGTGACTTTGGAATATCAAGTTATCACCACTGTTTTTTTTAATCACACAGAATCTGCATTATTCTGTTTCACAGTTCCTAGTTTGTGTTTATATATTTAAACCAAAAAATGTGGATATTAATTTAGTAGCATTTAGTTTGTTTGTGACGGAAATGGACACTGGTTACTAAAGCATCCATGAAATCTCTAGGTGTAGAAGGTAATAAAACATGTGTTTTACTATTTATGAGTGGCATTATTGAGCTATACACGTTAATTTTTACTCATAATCCATAATTGCCTTCTTGTATGCATGCATTTATAGCGGAATTTAGATATCTCCACCTTAATTTATGGAATAAAACCATCAATGCATTATCTCAATTATATTTAGTGAAAAGACAATCGATAGCGGAAGTTGCACTCATCAATTATGGTTAATAATCTTATTTTCATTATTTATTATTGCAGGGCCCCTGATATTTGAATGCCTTTGCACTGTTCTACCCAGACTGCATTTCCTTACCAATACTATAATGTCATTTAATGTAAGAGTCTCTTTATGGAACATAGTATTGTCTTGTTACAGAACCCCCAAAATACTAGCAGAAATTTTGGAAAAAGTAACTATTAAAGTCATGCCCCCTCTCCTCCCACTCCCCACCCCACTTTTTGCTGCCGGAATCTTCTTACATCTAGAAAAGTCCTTTAAATATTGTTATGGAAGCATTTGTCCAAAGCAGTTGTTTATTCATAGTGTTTTCCTATATTCTGAGTTGTTTATCTATTTGACAGGACTATCTGACACTGCTTTTCTCCATTGTATATGTATTGATGTTGTGATCATGTTCTTTCTGGTTAATTATATTTGTAGCTGTGGTTTCCCTTTATTGTGCATGAGTATCTGCATGCTGTTTCAGGATTCGACAGTTAGGGGAAGGATTTGAAGCTCTGGAGGAGTAAGTCTTGAGTGACACCTGACTAACCAAAATTTTCTGTGCTAATGTTGAACTAGTTGTAGCTAGCAGTTTTGTTTCTCGGCTCTGTTTTCTATGCTTTATAATATTTCCTTTTTCTTTTTGGTTTGTTTGTTTGTTTGTTGTTTTTTTAATTAAAGAGTCTTGATTCCCTGATTAGTACTTTTCTCTTTCTATTTCTAATTTTAAGTGGATCTTTTCTTGTTTCTTTTAATGAATGAAATGTTTTGATTACATGATATAAGCAAGTGCATTTACTTCATCATTATGATCTAAGTTTGGAATGAGCAGACTGTTCCTGCAGCCTCTGAGCTGATGTTTGACTTCATTTTATCTTCAGTCATCATCAGTAGTACATTTATGATATTTTGATGTATTCAGGGAATCTCATAGTGCAGCATTGTTTTGTCATAACATGATCATTTTGTTTTGTGTCATTTTCTCTGTCATTTCTTTCTTCTTATTTTCTCGTAACAGTCTTCTTTCTTCTTTTTCTTTATTTAGTTTGAAACTATCAGATATACTTCCCTGAGAGCTATGTTTAACATTGCCATATCCTTGTTTACATACCATGTCTTTCCATCAAGCAATCTGAATTTTTGCTCATTACTTTTTAAAAATTTCTTTTCTTTCTTTTTTTTTTTTTTTAGCATTTTCAATGTAGTGTTTTACTTTTCCTTTCTTTTCCTTTCTTTCAACCCCTTTGACAGCCTATGACTGACACTTTTCAATTAAATTTCAAGCCATTTTAAAGTCCTTTATTGCTCAGTTAACATAGCAGCGGTATCGTGTTGTCTTTGTCAGTGACAGAGGAAAAGATATAAAGAAAAAGATATAAAGAAAAATATACATGTGTCCGTATTGTTCTTCCCTTTATACTCTATTTGTCTTTCAAGCTTCTAACTCATCTGAGTGCCGCCTTTCCTCTTTATAATCATCTTATTTGTACTTACATTCTCTCATGTTTTTTTCTTATGACATAATTAAAGGATTAAATTGTGCTTTTGGTACACTGAAGTCAGACTTTTATGATACCCTTTCACCAGTGACTTCTTATTTAGTACACAAAAGTCAGAAGGCCCAAGATCTCATGATAGAAAATCACACAACTTCTTCAGTGGAGATGACGATGATGACAACTTGTTTCGGTAACTCTAGGAAGAGGTTGTACGAAGAATAGACACGCTTTGATGTGCTTTAACATTAGATTCCTTTAGTTACTCAGATATAATGCACATATATACGTAATTTGGACTACAGATCGAATTAACAAATGTGGCCCCTGTATCCAGACTTAATTCTTATAGGAGATGTAGAGGTTTGACAGTTAGAATCATAGGCTCCTCCACTTTCATGTGAAATAAATAAATAATTATTATGCTAGTGAATAGTCTTAACATATACAGAGGCACCTACATCTCTACCTAATGTTTGATGTGTGACAACATTATAATTCTACACTTAGGATAGATTAAATCTGTAAAATCATGTGAAATATGAACATAACAGACATGTAGTTTTATCTGTGCTATTAATAGAGTGCTGCTTGATTTGTTGAGAAAACCAGAATTAGAATTCAAATTGGCTAAAACCATCTTTGATTTGCTGTGATCTAACATCAGTATGAGAAGAATATGTTTCGGAATGCATTGGGACCAAATTATCTTGTCACAATATCGGTTATTCTTTCCACTTCCATCCAGATATTAAAAGTTTCACTAGTCTTTTCATTTCAAAGTAAATTATTATGTAAGCATTAGTGTTGGGATTGTCGAAAAATAGCTTATGTCGACTAAGCAACTAAATAGTTCTGGCTGCCAGACATATATTACAGCGTTATTTGTTTTTTTTACATTGTTCGACACCATGGAATAAATTTTTTTAGAAAACATTAATATTTTTTTTAACCATTGTTTGCATCTCTCTGTGCCGTAATCTGCTTATTAAATCAAGGTGAGATTGAAAGTAGTACAGGGTCAAAATTATGACTGAGAGAAAGCTTAGATCACTCAGACCACTTGTTAGGCCATTTAATGATCGATAGGTAATATTTCTCTATAACTTCAGTGTACTATAAGTTCTGCTCTTTTTTATATATTGACCTACAAATTTTGGAATAAGATACCCACAGAAGATTTGAAAAAAACTGTAATTTTATTGGCTTTCAAAGCTATTTGAAGCACCATCTACTTCAGAATACTTTATAATTTTTTTAAACCTTGTGGTTTCAGGAAAATTGTTGTCTTTTTTTTTATTCTGCTTTATGAGTCAAAATTGTGTCAGGTGATCAAGTAATTGGTGAAAAATAATCTTTGAGTGATCGATTAGTAAAATGAATTAGTCGGCCAAGTTCTAACCGGCATTGTTCTTGTCTTCCTATTTTCCATGGTTTAATAGTGGTTGATGCCAATAACATACATAATGTCTATGCCTCTGTCTCTTTGTTTTTCTCTTGCTTCTTCTTTGTTATCTTTCTATTCCTTCTGTGTCCCCCCTTTCAAACTCATGTTCACTCTTGCTCCTGTTTCATCTCTTCACTATCTCCTTACTCTCTCTCTCCCTCACTCATGCTCTCTCTTTCTCCTTCTTTTTGTCTCATCACCTCTCCACCACCCCCATGCTCTTTGTCCTTGTCTCCTCATCTTTCCCATCACTCTGTCTGTCCATGTCTCTCTTTTCAACAGTCTGCATTTGACTTCTCTCTCCATCTGGCTAAAGTTCTCTTTTTTTTTTTTTTTTAAATGGCTAGAAAAAGCAATGATAGATCTGATCATCACTCTATTTGTCTATGTCACTCTTTTCAACAGTCTGCTTTTGGCTTCTCTCTCCATCTGGCTAAAGTTCTCATTTGCTCAGCACAGGTCTTGTTGTTTCTCAAGCTAGTATTACTATATCTGTGGTTACCCACTCTGCATTGTTGATAAATTGTTGCTAAGAAAATTATGATTATGGTGATGGTTGCGGTTGACAGTGAATCCTCAAATGTTTTGGTTAAAGGTTGCTTCACTGTTGCAATAATATAATGGTATTGTGCTAATCCATGTTGGTCCTCTACTACTTTTTTCAAATATGGTTTTTGGTCTACATTTCCTTTAAGTGTTGGATTCTTTAATAATCTTTTGGATGGTTCTGTCTCATTCCCCATTCCTCACCAGCATGTGTGTTTTACTGCATGTCTCAGTAGCATTCAGTATATGACTCATAGATATAATATTCTGAGGACCATTGATTGTAGGAGACCACACAGTTGTTTTTCTTTCCTGCAGGAATTTTGGTCTGGTTGTCTTTTTAACAACGTTTGTGGATAATGACAATATTGTTGTTTGGCAGTGGGTGATTTGGAGAGGGGGTGAGGGAGGGGGAGGGGAGAGAGAATTGAATGGAATATGGGCAGGTGAGTGTATGAGTGTTTTTGCTAGAATGGTTGAGCTGCCCACTTTCTTCACTGTCAATGCAATGCACTGTTTTGACACAGAGTGTTGAGAGAGTGGTGACGTGGATTTATATTGTTTTTTTCGTCATAGTTGGAAAGTAAATTTCATTTCCACTGGCACATTTCTATAACGTAAGCTATAAATCAAAATGTGATGCCTAGGATAGTTTGTCACTTTGCCTCTGTATTCTTAAAAGCAGAATGAAATAAATTTGGTGAATAGAGAAGAGAAGGAATGATATGTTCAACACCTTTGACTCAATAAAAATAAGAATGATAATTAATGCTTTGTATTTATTATATAACCAAAAAAACAGAGAAATAATTGAATGGTTTCTGAAAGAAAAAATAGAAAGATAGAAAAGAACATTATCAAATGAAACACAACAATGATATATATATATACATATATATATATATATATTTTATTTTTTTTTAAATGGCTAAAAAAAGCAATGATAGATATTGGCCATGATGCAGTTTAGAAGCATATAATGTCACACGGAAAACCTATTTCATAGCTGCGCGATATACTTCATGTGCTTCTTCTACACCATGGGACCTGCTTTCATGTGCTTCTTTTTGTGGCTCATAAGCTAAATTTCCCATCCTTTTTGTGTTTTTAGCACAAGTGTATCTTATGTTATATAATCTCAAGTGAATGTCATAGCATCAACATATTGAACTGGTTTTTGCTTTAGTCTTTAGATGACTTTTGAAAAAATGGCAATATATGTGACATATGCAGGCTGTTGGATTTGCAGAAGTGTACAGCAAGGGGGAATTGTAGATCTCATTTCTAGACTTTCTAGTCAGATTTACTGATATTGATGAGTTAAAAATTACCATCTTTATTAGCAATGATGATATTACTTTTGTGATAATTATTTGTTATGATGGCATTGTTTTGACTTTATTTTTATACTTAGTTATGTCAATTTGAATAAAATACTTAGTAAAGGATTTGTATACACAAAGCAAGAGCAACTGTATAATGTATGTAGTGATGTGTTAAGTTAATACAGATATATATAATTAACATAGTTATATCACTGTGTCTCAGGTAAGCTGGATAACACTCTAATATTGTTCCAATTTTTTAATTTTTGTTTTTTTGTTTTTTGGGGGGGGGAGGTATTTTTCTGTTGTCAATGTCATTGTTTGTATTTTCTGTGTCTTCAGTGTTCAAATGTTTTTTTTACAAGGTAGAGAAAGAGGACAGAAATGCATGTTTTCATGATATGATGTTTCTAAACCTGCCTGTTTAAAACATTGCCCATAGGGATTGAAAGGTTATCTTGTGCTTATGTATTTATTTATTTATTTATTTTTGGTTGCCAACTTAGAACTGACAAGTGCTGATTAACTTATGCATCTTTGTAGTTGAATGTGGTTCTGAAATTATTTGAATTATTTGAATTGAAAATATAGCAATGAATCATAATAATAATAAAATGTGGCAAAAAGCGAACAGATTTGAAGAAGGCAGGCAAACAGAGAAAAATCAAACGATTGGAAAATCATTGGTTCTGCTGGGTAATATATGATATTTGTGTTATATTTTCCTTTTCAGTGAGAGGTTGAAACAGAGAAGTCCAGACAAGGATGATGACTCAGACAATGGTAAGCGAATGTGTGAATGAACTGAGGGGCATATGCTATGCGTGTCAGTGAATGGGTATACATGTCCAGCAGACTGTATTGAGTGAAACTTGAAGGGGCCAGAGAGTGAGTGAGTGTTTGGGCAGACAAGCTAGCAATCAAGCAAGAAACTGGGCAGAAGATTGGAGAGATAGAAGAATTGGATAGGTTATCAGTAATTGGTTGTCTTTGTACTACACTGTCAACTACCATTGTAGAAAACCCATTTCATTGAAGTTAATTCATTTTTAAGAGACAACTTTTTCACATTCTTAGGTCTCTGATACCTTTGCTTTTTTGTGGAATAACAGTTCTTTGCGGAAATGACAGATATCGTCATATGCTGTAATAAAGATGTAGTTTGTGAAATTGATAGCAATGTACAGAGCTTCCACGTTTCTTTGTGTTTCGCATGATAATATGTGTGAAGATTACTAGATATAAGTATAATTGTTCTTTAAAAATGTAATGCATTGTTTACTCAATATCCACGCAACATGAAGGAGTGGGATCAGGTAAGTCAGAACCAAGCAGGTAAAATGGTCAAGCGGGTTCAGCATCTTAATTTTTTCTTGTGATATAAAGATCTGGGATGTAAAACTCTCTTCCTCCCTCCCCCTCTTTTTAGGTGATTGGAGGATAGAGCTTTTTAGATCAAAACTGCCATGCCAGTGTCTCAAGAGGTCTTTGGTTTCTTGAGTAGAAAAATTTGGGGTGAAAAATGTAGGGCTATGTATCAATATAGAAGTACATTGTTGAATATTGTTGCACAAGATTCAGAATGAGGAAGTAAAAGAATTGATACCCTTTATGTTCAATATATGTCTTTCAACCTCCTAGTGGAGGTTGTCTCGAAGACTAATACCCAGGCTTTTAATTCAAAGAATTTTATCTATTTCATTTCCACACATATATGAAAAATTCATCCAGAGTGTCACAGGATTAAAATATTTTTCTAGTTTACAAGAACGGAATATTAGAATTTCTCCGCAGGTCATAGGGGCTATGCTTATTTGTGAATTTTTTTTTATTTCATCACATGTTGTTGACACTGACCCTGATGGCGATGTCTGATAGCAGAACTTATATATTTCATTTGTTATTCTACTCATCATGATCATGTGGTGCCCTGCCATTCTGCGCTGGTGACTGTAGTACTCCAAGACATAATGCTCTTGTTGAGGAGTTCACACTGCTGAATATTTTTTGATGTTACTTATCTGCTTCAATGATAATATATAACCATTTTTCAATGTCTGTTATTCTTTGTGGCAGTAATAACTCTCTATGTGTTTTTGTCAGTCGAAATGGTGAGAAATTGCACCATTTATTTTTGTTCTCATCCTTTGCACTTTGCCCCTCTCTTCACAGCCTCAATACCACTCAAATATGAGTATCTGTGATGGAGTGATCATATTACTGTTAAATTTGCAAGAAGTAGGTGAATGATGGACATGTGTGCAGATTATTACTTAGTTTTTAAGGACATACTGGAGTTTCTTTTGTACAGTGTCTTGATAATCAATCCTTGACAAAATCTCAGATGTGATATTGCATAGTTAACCATTTTCCTCCTTTGCTTAAAAAATATATCATGTATATTGAAGGTCATCTGTTGTTGCTCTTTCAGACATTCCTGTGATCCCAGAGCTAGAGGAACAACAAGAGGATGATCTAACCACTAAAGTAGCCTCCGCTCCCAAGTAAGTCGAAGAGTCATTCTAGTTACAAATGTAGTATATATCATAACTTGCTGCCACGTAACTGTTTGACATAAATTAAACTGTGAATTTTCATAATTTGGGAAAGGAAAATAAGCCATCCTATGGCAATGAGGATATTTTGTCAGCAAGTCCATCATCAGTCAGTGTGAATACTTTGTTTACTGGCATGAAGGATATTGTGTATTAAAATAAATATATAGAGCAGCTCTGTAGAAATGTTGCAAAACAGCTAGTTCATCATCATTATTTATAAAAAAATGATCCAGAATTTTGCTTGGAATTTGATTTTCATTACACTTGTTTTTGTGTTCCAGTATTTTATTCCAGTATATATTTTTGTTACAGTGTTAGTTGTGCAACACGTTAAGCTAGTATATATTTCTTTCTCTCTCTATATATATATATAATTATTTATATTTTTTTTTATTTTGTTGTTCAGAGGATTAATGTTAAAAAATCTTGTTGCCCTCTGGTGTTTGAGATGATTATTTAATCTAAAGTAATATCTGATAATTGTTCAAGACAGTATTCCATAGGTAAAAATATGTCCGGAAATCAGAATTTCCACTCACTACATTGATGTATTAGCATTCTTCATACATTTTACGGGGAAAGCAGAAAATAGCTTTATGAAATTAGCCAAGAAGATTTGAGATGTGACACGGTGAAATCAGGCTTTCATCAGATTTATGGAGTTATTGGTATCACTGTGAAGGTTATTCATTTTCATTCTGGTGGTGAAAAAAAATCTTTATTTTATGGATTAGAAGTCGAGATATTGGCAATTAAAGACAATGGGGGTGACTTGTTGATGCAACTGAATTTAGTGAGAAAATGGCCCATTACTTTTGCTAATCCTTTTTAATCGTTATTGGGCCATGCCACTAAATTACAATTTTTAGGCTTTTACTCAATCAATTTCAGCAAATTTAACTCTAAAATAGAATTTCAGTTAGATGTAGAAGGGTTCTGTGGAGAAAATAAAAATGCGTTAAAAATTCATTCACAGTTGATTTCTTCAGTCGCCTCAGTTTCACGAGCACCTGATTTCATCGTGTCGCGTCTCATTTGATGAACTGAGTTTGTTACCTTTCGGGCATTTTCAGATTTTTTAAAAATTCTGAATGTACTGTAATTTTTGGCCTATTGAGCACGCCTGTTTTTCACAAATAAGCTGCACTGATTTAAAAGCCACCGATATACAACAAAAATAAAGTTCAATTCAAATTTGTTCAGTGTTGCCATTATTCAGTTCACTGAATCCACTGAAGTTTTCTTGCAACACTTCCTCCGCCATCTTGTCACTAACTTCAGTCTCATTTTCACTGTCAGTTTCCTCATGAGGCAAGGTTATGATCACTGCTGCTTTGTTGCTTGCATTGTCATCTGCAAGTTTCTGTGATTGCTTTCAACTTGAAAACTGCATCGCAGGCATTTTGTCTCATTTTCGACATGATGAGGGTGTGTGCTTGAGCAAATGATCTGAATGTTTCAGTGTATATATTTTGCTTTGAAAATATGAACAGCTCATACTATAACAACATGAACACTTTAGCAGGGAGCTCATCAAAAGATTGAGAAATATTAAATATGATGTAGTGAAATACAAAGATAAAAATAAAGGAGATGGTGACACTCTGGAAGAAAAATCCACACAAGCCGCGCTGTTGTTTAAGCTGAGGGTGTAAAGCTGGGAAATAAGGTTCCAGCTTATAGTCTGGAATTTACAGTACTCAGTTTCTTCTTTTACCTACAGTTTGAACAAAGATCAAAAACAAAATGAAACAAAACCATTTATTTCAGGTAGAAATGTTTAACTTAAATCTGAAGGGATTTTCTGATGTTTCTGCATCTTTTCAGTCCCTGTATGTTGACAAACAGTTTATTAAATCATTTCAGTTGCATATTTAATTTACACACTTGTGACTCTGTTGTAAGAAAGAGTATGCAGTATGTAACATATATGAGCATATAAAATGTGTGTGTCAATGCTCATTTCTTTGTACAAATATAAATGCTATATGTGTAACTGAAGAACATCTTAGATTGGTAAAGGGCTTTGATCTCTCAGAAGATGAAATGCTTTATTGACACTCTTTATTTTTACAACTAATGTTATCTCTGTATCTTATCATGTATTATGGTGCAGCCATCTGGAGCAGTGTAAATATGATTAAGTTTCATTATTATGTTTCTTTATCTCTTAATAGCGTGACAGTAAACCGAGTAGCCACTTACAGAGAGCTTGACAATGATTTACTGAAACAAGCCGCATTTAGGACTTTGGTAAGAGCTTACAACAACAACCATATCTCATGCAATTATTTTTAATGCTGCTTTATATATTTACCCTCAGAGAAGTATGGCTGTGTTAGCATGAAGAATCGGGTTCTCTTTGGTAAATTAAGTCTTTATATTTAACATCAGTAGGCTACCACAAGGAATTGAAGAGAGAATCACAATGCTGTGATACTCGATGAGAGATTCAATGAAGAGAGTAATATCTGCATTTCAGAGTAAATCAGTAACCACTTAAAGACACATTCATTGAATTTGCTGGATCATTATGAAATTGGAAGTGATAATTTATAGTTGTTAGTGAATCAGTGTGCATAAGTTTTCCTAACTTCTTATGTTAATGCTAGTAACTGCTAACTATAATCAGTGTCTCTGAAATTATGTACTTTTGTCATTTTGCCACTTTATTCCCAGGATAATGATATAGATCTAAAGCTGCTGACAAAGGCCATGTATCCATTAGAAGATATTATAGAGGTAAGAAACTGGAGATTATGTTAACACTCTATGGATACTATTTCTTGTTTTGTTTTTTTTTCATTCCAAATATCAAGTAGGGTGATGTTCTGGTTATCATCTTATGCATGTGAGAAAATAGTTAAATTTTGTTTCTTAGGTGTCGTTTTATGAAGTTTTTGTATCTATTTTTTCAATAGTTTGTTTCAGTTTCTTTTTTTTATATTTTTTTAACCCCTTCGCTACTTCGGGATTTCGCTAATTTTTACAATATTAAATATTCGGCCTCTCGTTTCAGTTTACGTAGGGGTTTTCTTTGTTTTGTGGTTGTGTTCTTTGATTGGGTAAAGCAGCATAAGTAATGAAGCTAACTATGTAAAGTTGTATATTTTATGAAAGTTAATATAATGAACTTTCATTTTATACCAGTCAAGGCCAGATGATTTTAATTTGTAATGATAAAGAAGCACTAGCAACTGCACTGGGCCTAGAATTACTAGATCTAGATCTAAATCAGTCCTACTACAGTCACGGTAGTCGCGCTAGCAGTATAAAAAGCTGATAACTATGTTTCAGCTTTCCAGATTCATAAAATTGTAGCCAGAATTTGTAAACTTTGTAAATAGAAGAGTTATAGCTGCTCGAAGAAAGACCGTACGATGCACGTCCAACTGGTGAATAGGAACAGGAGTTTCAGTTTCTTCCAGACGTACAGTGTATGGCCCAGCATGAAAAGTTGCTTACTTCTAGGCCATATAGCATACGTCCTAAAGGGTTGAAGGGGTTAATGTGTTTTTCTCTTATTTTCACAACCATTAGTTGGTATAAATTTTGTTGGTATAAATTCTGGTATCTGAGTCGGGAATTAGGTAAAAAACAGACATAACTCAAGATCGCCCGGCGTGACTTCCAACTCATTTGCCCTGGATGCAAGACATATACCACTGACCTTCATACTAAATCTTATAGAGATATAATTTTTAACCCCAGTGATGCGACGGTGGTATATATACCACAGGTGACTTGCTACTCAATAATGTGACAGTGGTATTTATACATACTGACTGGCTCCTCTGTGATATTTCTTGCCATTCGCTGAGACTTAACCCTTCCGTGTATACATTAATCAGCGGCCATCTTCGTGCGAGTGTTCAACTTCCTGCACACTGTGGCAGCCCGCTGTTTACATTTTTCTGACCTCCAGTCGGCTGAAGTTCAGTGGTTGCAAAGAAACAGACACAGTCGATTTCTTTTTCAAGCAATGTGCCCCATTTGTTAAACTTAAATGAATAATAAATGATTTATCTGTTGCATCTGTCATTATTATCAACGATCTATTTTAATGCTCAATGCGATGTAAAGAGAAGCAGAAATCGAGAGAGAGAGAGATCGAAAAGGAGAGAAAGAAACAAAAAAAGGAGAATATTAAATATAAGCTTTTGAAGAGTAAAATACTAATAGTAGGAATAAACAACTTTCATTTTTTAGCTAATAAATTTCTGCTTGACTATGCTTTCTTACTCAACACACTTGACTTAGATTCACAGCTTGATCAAAAGCTGAACCACATTGATTGGGGTCTAGATCTAGGCTAGATAGCATCTCAGTGCACGATAGATCTTATATATATTGTATATGTAAGATTTATTGGTGTTTTGCCCGTGATCCAAATCTAGATCTATTCCAGTATCAATGCCTGATTCCTAATTACACATTGTGTCACTTTCGTAGACTCTATCAAATGACTTTAAAATGCGAGTGAACAAGACAGTGAGAGCGCAGTGGTGATCGATGAGGCAGTAAGAACAGTCTCCTGCCGCTGATGAAAGTGCCGTACAACATGCTGTGTAGCTGCCTCAAAGCACGCACTATCACACCCTAGGTATCATGGAAACTTCATTTGATTCGTCAGTGAGGTTCCTTTATATTATTAGATCATGAACGTGATTTTATCGACCAATGACAGCCCACCAAAAAAGGGGTGTTTCCTCTATAAGTTTTGGTTGGTCTGATCGGTAACAGTGCTGTGGGCCGAATGTCAGTTTCTGTTGCTCTAAACCTTAGGCAGCGATGGGCGTGTCGGTTTCTGTCAGTTTAAACACGAAAGGGTTAAAGCGGTTTATCTTACCCAATTTTGTCAAACTATCTTTAAACTTCGGGTGTATCAGCCTCAGTTGTCAAATTATTAGTGCTGGACAGAAATCTGGATCTTAATTTAGATAACCAGTTCCAAGGTTCAACTTAAATAATTAAGTTTTCCAATTTATCCAGTTCATTTACCCTGATTTGCCTATCAGGTTCCTATCCACTTATCAGGTACATTTTCCTGACCTGCTTATCAGTTTCACTTCCCCTATCCACTTCTGCCACATGGGGGGGGGGGGGGGTTTGGTTGTGATCACTAGCCTTGTCTTGTCTACTGTTCACTTGTTCTACCAGCACATGGAGTGTTGAGTGTGCGCTAAGTTTAGGCCCATACTATTGCATCGGGGTAAAAGATCAAAAGACACCACCACAAACAACGGGGGAGGGGAAATACGGTAACAGTCATACCCACTGTGCGAGTAGGGCATCACAGGCAGGATTTCAGAGGGAGGGAATTTGGGACCACAGACAGCTGGCTTTTGAGTTCTCCAGGCAGACAATATCAAGGATTAATGGTGAACTGTGAATTGTCGCATGGGGTCAAAAAGGTTGAAAACCAATGCATTCACAGGCTGCGTTTGCAACTGGATAAAATGCCGAACAAAAAGACTACACTACAAACCAAGCTTGAAGGAATATTAGTTTATAGTTTATCTGTATCTGAAGATGATATTCATCAACAGAGACCCTGAGTATGATGACTAGGGCCGCTCCTGATACATGAATAGCCAAATGTAACATATTGTGCCAGCGAACCTAACTTTCGACATGATTCAGTTCTCTAATAAAGTGCCAAAACTGAGTAGACGAAAACATGCAGAAAAAATTGGAGAAGCCATTGAATGAACGAACATGGGAGAGATTCTCTCCTGAAAACGTTATACATGTACATGTATTAAGATGATGAAAGGGTCAGGCTAAACTGCTGATTTAGGCCGGCATGTTTACTAGTGTTTAGTACTGTTTACATTTAGTATGTGCTCATGTTGTAAAACTGGAAATAAAAAATGAAACAAAACCAAAACAATGAAGCAATAATAGTGCATTATGCTGCACTATGCAATAGATCTAGTGTAGTCACACAGCAGCGCTAACAGTCTGCGTTTGTGAAGAAGGGGGGGGGGAGGGGGGGAAGGGGGATAAGCACGAGTGTCATGCATAGGCAAGGCAAACCCACACATGACTGCGATGCAACTGAGCAGGCTGACGGGACCAGTTTACAAAGCGGCTCGCTGTGCTAGAGTAAAAACCAAATCGTTCGCTGCCGGATCTTCGGTTCAAGTGTCAAACTGGTTGTGCTCATTAACTATGACAGATTACACTGCAAACTAAGCTTGAAACATGATTAATTATACTTTGTCATGTGTTGATATTTGAGGATGTTGACATGATTCTATTCCTTAACAAACTATGAAAATAAAGCAATAAAAACATGCTGAATAATTAGAGAAGCCATTCAATGAATGAATATGGAAGAATTTTTTCTTGAAAATATGTAGATCTACATGTATTAAGGTGTGCAAGGGTCGGACTGTCCTCGTATAGGTCGGCATGTTTAATAGTGTTTAGGACTGTGTAGTATATGCTCGTGTTATAAAATTGGCCATAAAATTAAACAAAACCAAAACAACGAAACAGCAGTTCATTCTGCTGCACTAAGCAATTAGGTCTAGTGCTAATGGCCTGGGTTTGTGATGAGCGGAGGAGAGGGGGAAAAGGGGCTAAGCGGACGAGCTGGTGGACGAGACCAGTCGTGTATTATACTCAGATCTTTAAGGTAGCCAAGTGGTTCACTGTGCTAGGGTAGATCTAATTCAAGAACAGAAATTAGATTGCCAGACATAGCCCAGATGAAAACAGATAAAATCCTGTTTAGAACCAGTTACTACAAAGTGGGTAATTTGAAAATCCAGTTTATCAAAATCCAGGTCGATGCCCAGCACTACAAATTATCACCATAATAAGTATACGCAGCTCAACAGACACTCCTTCAAAAGATACAGGAAACTTTACCTAATAGAACAGTGAGAAATTCCATGCTCAAAGGTGAAATGTTCTTATACAAAGGAAAAGAACAGAAATCAAGGGCCACATGGCCCACTCAAATCCTCTCAAAACTACAATGCGAAACTACAATCAAAAGAAATGATGATCATGAGAAGAGTGTCAAATAGATGTAGTCTCTTTGTTTATACCATATTGAATAATAACGCAGACTCCCATGACCACTTGGCCCACTCAACAAGTTTCGCGCTGATCAGCAATCAAGCTGTTAAGAATACAAATGAGCTATAATTGCTATGAATGAAAGCTAAAGTACCCTGTGTGTCTATTAGTTTATATATCAGATAGCTCTCTTGAGCTCTCACTTTGTGCCATCATTAGACCACATGTATATATTTCTTTGTAGTCACTGCTGCCCCATCTGCATTCGCTGGTTTGATCTAATAAGAATAATCTAAGTCCACGTGGTCACAGGGATTATAGCTTGCAGTTTACATTGAGATTCCATAACGTGAACATAAATACACCCCTATGTGAAGTGGTTTTGTCCAAGCAATTGAATTAGGTTATGAACAGATCTGTAATGGGTATGGTCTATGTGACATGGAGTGATAAAATTGACACCCATATGAAATTGACATGCCTTTGTGAATGCAACCCCTTCTCCTACCATTGGCTCATTGCAAATATTATTATATGTAAAGAAAGGGTGGAGTTAGGGGAGGGATTAGAGGAAGACCTTGGTCAGTAAGGCGGTCAATCTACGCCTGCATTGTGTCATTCCGAAGTCAAGGCGAAGTCTCTGTAGTCAAAGCAAACACCTTGAGGCTACGCACTGGTGCTGACGATCAAGACTGACAAGCCTGTGCCATTGGGTGTTGTAGCCCTGAGGCTGGGTCGCAGTTATAGAGTTAAATCTGGTACTAGATGGTTCACAACAAGACTGTTGCAGTAATTCTCAAATCTGATTGCTTTAATAATGCATAGTTCTGATGGTGTTGAACTTATGACTGCATCTGTCATGCAGGATGACAAGCCTTGGGACTGGGATCGGTTGTTTACAGAAGTGTCATCAGACCTGCGAGCAGAGCTGGAGAAGTTGGAGACTGATGGGGATGAAGATAAGCCCGTTGAGGCTGAGCAGTGATAACCTTACACTGGTGTTCCTTGTGATCATTTTGAATTTTTAGACTGTTGTGTAATGATGATAACAAGATTCCATGAGGCTGAGTGTAAGACAATGTATGTTTGGTCTTTATATGATCGTGTTCTGTTTTTGTTTTTTTTGTTTTGTTTTGTTTTGAATGATGATGACAAGATTCCATGAGGCTGACTGAAAGGCAATGTATGTATAGTCTTTCAAATGATCATGTTTAGTATTTTTTATTTTTATATTGTTGGATAGAGAATCTGTGTATGATGTTCCATGCCTGTGTGTTATGTATTTTGTGACTTTCACAGTAATGGTAGTATCTTCTGTGAGGCTTACCGATGATATTGCGTTAGATGTTCTACATTTTCATATCGTATAATGTCTGTCATAATAACAAAATCTTTGAGGCATAATGTGGGAATTATGTTTCGATTGTGCCTAATTATGTATTGTATGTTCTACTACTTAGAGTGAAAGAGCATGATATGTTGGTATGACGTGATAAAAATTCACTGTGAATTTTCAGAAATTACCCTTTAGAATGTCTTGTTTGATGAAAAAAAAAATATTTTCTATAACTCACTTGTTTTCATTACACACAGTTTTCTTATGAGTTAGTTTTAAGTTTAGTTATCATCAGTTATTTTGGTGAAGCGGGTATTCTGGCTGAAGAGAAGAGTTATTCCCTGCCTGATTGAACAAGGCAATTTCGGATTGGCTCTGAGCCTACTTTTGACTCTCCTGCCTGAGATCCAAAGTGATTTAAGCTTATATTTGTTACACTACTTTTGAAGTAAATGTAATTGGCTATTGCGATTGGTCGACAAATACAAGGCTTAAATATATCAAAATGGAATGTGGCCTTGCTCACCATTGTAGCGATTATTAGATGCTACATAAATTTCATTTGCCATCAGTGTACCGGATGACAGGATTCAGGATATTAAGAGCTAATGACTGAACAAGACAATTTCAACTTATGAGTTAATGCCTGTGGAACTGAGCTAGGCATTATCAGCTTTGTTTACAGTTGATGTTTTACTTGAGTATGTGATGAAGAAAAGGAATTATTGTGACTGTAAGCACAAATGAGTAAAATGTAGTGTGATATAGCATGCTGGTGTTAAAGTTAGTATGCCAACTCCATTCTAAATTTCCACAACTTTTTTTAGATTTGTTTCTGCTTTCATATTTTCAGATACTTCACTTTAGTTTGACTTTCACTGATTACACTGATCTGTTTTTTTAAAGTCATCTTCTTCTACTGTCAAATCCTGCAAATTTATGTTTGAAAATAAATATGGATTTTAAACATCACATATTGTCACAAGTTTACTTTCTGTAGTTGTTTATGTTGTGGTTGCAAAAAACAAATTGTGTAAATTAATGATCACTGGTTTTTAAGTGCTTGTCCATGTCAAATGTGTAGAAGATTGTAAACATTAGCTTATTTGAGAGTTCCTTTACATTGTGTCAGGAAGAATTTAGTTTCTTTTATATCCAAAGATTTAGTTCACTTCTTGAAAAAACATTCAGGATTTATATTTAGTTACATTCTAGTTAGGAGTTCATCAGATGATTTGCTAAGAAAAAGTGTCAGTCCTCACTGGAGAATATTACCAGACATATCCGTAGTCCTGTTCAACTGTTATCCCTTTCACAAATACATGACACTGACAATTAAACAATACACTAAATTTCAAATACCAGAACACAATGTTAAAGTTGAAAACAACTGAACAATAAACTTCCAGGTCATCATGAATTAATGGAATGACCAGACTGTTTATTGATTATGTACACACTTTTTACAAATCATATTTTGCATGTGAAGCTATAATTTTGTTTTGATGCTAAACAAACTGTCCATCTCATCACAAAACTACAAATAAAAAAAACATCTTATAAAATGTACAGGAAGTGGTTGATTGACAGTGATGTTGACACGGAGTGATAAAGAATAATGAATGAATTTTTGCAATCAGTAAACTGTCTCAAACCTGAGCAGAGAAAGAAGTGAATACTGATATATTACAAATTAAAATTCACATTTCCTGTTCAGTTTACAATGAAATAAATATATATGTCTATATATATCAAATATACCAAATCCTGGCTTGCTATTCTAATATGGACACAACTGAAAAAGAAACAAATTGTGCAATATAGACTGTACTCAACACACTATTTTATATCGTTCATTTTTTTTTTATCATTAGTCTGACCTTCTATTTTCAGCTAAAATTCAAACAAATAAACAAGCAACTGAGCACAAGTGGAGACAAAAATCAACTAAAAACTATACAATTACAAGATCATTGAAACTGCTCTCATGATTTGAAGCACAAGTACTCTTATAATTAATCTCCAGATTTTTGTTAAATTCTGTTCTGAAATCGTTCAAAGGTCAGTAAGGACCCATTACCTTACAACGAAATCTTTTTATCATCCAAGTTACTGACACTTGACAACTATAAAGATGACATATTTTGAAACTTGTTACAATGAAATGCAAAGTTCATTTGATTGTGGCTGTGACTGTAACTGCCTCTGAATGCTGTTGTTTTGATCAGTGCTGATGGTGATAACCTTTTCTATTCGGAATTCATATTGTCTATGTGTTTGAGATCAAAGATGAATCCTAAGGCAAGGCAATGTGTAATTTTTAATACAATCTGCCCTTTATACAGAATGAAAACTGCGTACTATAACAAAAAACCTCCGCCACTAGTGAACATATCAGATTATATCAAGAATGACACAGAATGACATGCTGCATGAAGAGTCACAAATACTCCCTTATGAAATTGCTCTGGGAGTCAAAAGATCAATTTCATTCACATTTAAAACGATAGCGTTTTGCTATAATTTTATGGAAAGGATTGTGCAAATTCATGTAACATGCACCATTCATCCTTTAATTTGATAAAAGCATTGCCTTTAGACCATCTTTTCTCTTGACAGATTCTTTTTGTTGTCTCTTTGCTGTTTATTTATCTGTTGGTATTTCTTTTGGGTGAGATCCACATATAACAAGGTAGCGATGGTGGAATGCCGAGGCAAGATTGTCACACTTGACCTTGTGAGTAGGTGCCATTGAGCTTTTCAAAAATTGGGATGGGAGGTACCAGCATCTTGAAATTCTGATAGCAAGAAAAAAACAAATGAATGAAAACACAAAACAAGAATTCTGAAAGGATAAAATTCATGATTAAACAAACAGCTAACAAGAGAAGAGACTTACACAAACAAACGTTGAAGATGTCTAGTTCAAATCTGTAGTGTTGAGGATTCTGATTGAGATTCTTTTGAACAACATATGCATACACATGGCTTCTATATAAGAGGCAGTAAATGTATGTAGGTTGATTAAAATCACATGGTATGTCATAAAATAATATAATCATTGCCTCACTAGTAAAGATGCTAAAGGGACAGTGAGGAGTAATTGATGCATTATTTTTTTTTTCAGTCCATGAAGATATTTTGATGTTTCTGTTATATTTCCCATTTGGGAAACATTTGTAGGAGTGTCAATGTAGAAAATAAAATATCAATATTTTACCTTGGTTGTCACAAAAGCAAGGCCAACTAGGATTACACTTATGATAATATCATATTATGAAAAGTCTGAGGACTTTTAAGTATTTGCTCCAATTAATATGTGATTTTTCACGTATGTAGATATCTATTATATGCAAAAATCTGCACATTTTTTTTCACGCCAATTGTGGATTTTTCAGCCATGATTTTAATACAATGGTTTCCACCTAAGAACCTGCTGCCTAAGAGCCCTGTCCACCTAAGAACCCATCTCTGCTGTGAAACAGAATTTACCCTTCTAAGAACTCACTCCCAAATAAAAAAATCCCGCCTAAGAATCCAGTGTTGGGCCATGATACGCGAGTACTTATGGCGTAATTTCACATCATAATGTCCACTTGAGAGAAACGCACAGTGCTAGATGTACAGTAAAATGGGAACGGGGGTGGAGAGAAAAGGTAGACAAAGGAGTGGAAATGATGGTTGATGTACGACTGCATAATCAGGCCACATTGTGGACCAACCCGCAAGGATTTCTTTGATTGGCAACACGTGGCACAGCACTTGTGATTGGCTCTGTGGATAACGAGGTGTAAGTTTAGCCTCCTGACTAGTCAGTTGTTTTGCTACTTCGGTCGGTCTGTAAACACTTGAGTCACTCGTAGCACATGCGATTATCTGTAGGACAGCATAGCAATACCGGGATCATGTTTTCATTCAACAACAATATCGTAAAGTGAAAACTCATTTGACATTTAAACACTGGGCATTATTGATTGTTGAACTAATTATATGCTAAGACAGATCAGGAATTCTAATCAGGAAATCTAATTACAACACATACACAGGGAAGAAAGCTGCACTTATTTGCATAGATAAATCGACTAATCATAGTAGTGAAGACAATCTGTGGTCAGACGGGTTGCATAACTTTTCAATCGGCCAAAGAAACTGTCTGCCTAAGAGCCAACTTTTTTTGTCTCCCAGCAACCAGGTTCTTAGGCAGAGACCGCTGATATTGCTTGTGTTTGTTATATGGTATTTTGGACAATTTTACTCATAAAAACGCATGTTTTCTTTGTCAAATGAAACGTATTGACATAAACACACCTTATCTCCATACCTGTGCAAAGTTGCATGTAAGCATGTTGGCGAGAAATAAAAAGAAAATGCCACTGGTTACAAAATTAATACAATTTGCAGTTTATGAGAACACATGAGCCGCAGGAAGGCATAAATTAGGGATCTTTCCACTTTCTCCTCCCTCCTCCTCCTTTCCCCCTCTCAGCTTTTTCAATGACTGATTGCTCTCATTTTCATTTTCATGTGCTCTATTTTTCAAGACTGATTTGTATAAATTCCTCTCATGAGAGTCTCATTTTTGTTCTATGCATCCGTTCAGAAATAGTTTTCTCTAACAAAAGGACGTGACTGACAGCTTTTTCTCATAGAAATCTTGAAGAGAAATTATAGTTTCAAAGGTAGCAAAGCACTGGAAATCAATGAAGAAATGGCATCTTTGATTCCCAAAGTGCTGTTATCTGCATATGAAAATACTAATGACAATCACTCCAAAATTCTTCTCTTCAGTTTCACAACATCATTCCCTGTTCAACAAGATGACAGATGCATGAAACCTATTTGTTAAAAGAAGCATAAATAACACTCAAACAGGAAGATACAGATAAGAATGACTATCAAAAGGTTAACAAAATAACAGATATACTGAAAAGAAAAGAAAAATCTGCTGCTCAAACAATATTGTAAGGTTTTCAAATAATATCCCGAACAAGGAGGATCATAAAAATTTTGTAGATATGGTTTCCATGGCGTATTTATGGGACAAAAAAAAAAAAAAGAGAGATTGCCAAACTGGCTATGCTGATCTCTGTGGATTGTGTGACAAAGCTAGGTATAGTTTATGTAAGCCTTTCGATCTCCTGAGGGAGGTTATCTCGGCTGCTTAAGCTAGGGTACTTAATAAGCCTCTTCACTGCTACACATATTTCCTCCCCCAGTGCTAAGAAAATTTCACAAAATGGCCATAGTCACCAATGGACTATAACACAATTTCATTTCTGTCGAGATTAAAACCCCTGCTTTTCACTGCTCTCTTGACATACAGTGTACGTCAGAATATGACTGGGGTCAGATGCACTACTGACATAAAACCATGTTTTGTGATGACGTACGCTGTACATGGCTGCCAGCGCCTGGAATTTTAGTTGTGCTTACTGAAGTTCGACGGGGTCAATTTACCTGTCAGCTGGGGAATCCCCGCTCGGGTCGCTGATGCTCAGTTTTAGCAAAGTTAATGGGTTTTTATAACGGCCTGAATACCATGAATATAAAAGTTTGCATTCCATATTGAAACATATTCAAATATTGAAACTTATCTAGTTTAATGAGGAAAAAAACCCAGGATGCTGATAGGTACAATAGTTACAAAGATATGAAGTCATTTATTTTACTCTTACTAACAGTGAATTTGGATAACTAGCAAATGGTTTTAAATGCATGTAAAAAATCATTGCAATATAGAAATAACACCAAATTTGCATATATTGTCAGGCACAAATTGAAAAACAAACTCAAAAATTTCACGTCCTTGTCCGTTGTATAACATGAGTTATGGCGATTGAGAGTCATAACTTGCCTGCTCCCAGTGACTGCTGCCTTGGTTTTGAAGGGGGAAAGTTTAATCCTATACTGTAATCCTGGGTACTGTCTCAGGCACTGATTTCGGCATATTATTTTATAACGACGTCACCAAGTGTTAAATATTATTATAAACCACTATACACCATGCATAAATATGAAGAAAGAACAAAATTTGCTGTGGTTATACTGGAAATGTTCACAAGGCTTTATGCTTCCTTGATACTGGAATACACTCAGCAAGTTAAGGGGATGTTTGCAAAATTTGCGAAGACATAATGACCTTCATCTGACCTCCTAATTCTAATGCAAGATCCTCTTCTCTCCAATTTTGACACTGATGAGTGGATGAGTTCACCTCTTTGCTCTCCATGCAAAATTATCCCAAAACCATATTATGTTACCAAATGCAATGATGTTCCAGAATATGTTGTTAGGGAATTATTTTGTTAGCAAAGAACTTTCTGTACAGAGACATATATGTATGAATTGCAATTTCTGTTGAAGGTATTTCATCTTGTGAGATGGGCTTACTGTGTGAAAGTTTAAAGTTGGTTTTGAAAACCAGTTTTCACATCAGTCCTTTGATTTCACTCAATTCCTGGCTTGATAGATGTAAACAAAAATTCATATAAATTATTTGGCATTGGCCAGGAACTTGAAAATTGCACACAAAGTAGCACATATACACCACTGCACAAAAACATTAATACTAAGAAATTGCAGAAGGCTTAAATTGATCATTAAGTCCTCATGGTTGATGGTGAAGAAATCATGTGAGATAGGTGTCTCAACACTCTGAATAACTTTATAACTAATAATCACAGAAATTTGAAATTTGCTTCAATCAGTGCAAGAAAAACTGAACTTTCGTGTGCAACTAACAGGGAGAATGTGGGATAAAGAAATATGAGAGAAATTAAGTGGGAAAGTTAGGGTAATTTGAGCTGTAACTGAGTCACACTGACCTACAAAGAAGCGGACCGGCAAGGGGAAAGTCACACTGGTTGACAGGCGATTTATGACCCTTTGGCGATAGGCTCGTGGGATGAACTAAGTTGCCGACTAGAATCCTGTTTAAGCAGCCGTGTGTACATCAATGGCACATCTGACCCCAGTCATATTCTGAAGTATATTGTATGTCAAGATAGCAGTGAAGGGGTTTAACCCCTTCAGTGCTTTCAGCTGGGAGTGCCTGTGCCTGGGAATTTTTCTGTACCTTGCCCACAATCAGATTGGTTGCGCCAAACTCTCTATAACTTCCCTAATACGTACAGTGTCCTGCTAATTTTGCATAACTATTTGCTAAATATGTTCCTCTAGCCCTTAATTCTATTTTTACATTTGTTGATACATATTTATGCGTGAGTAAAATAAAAGAACCATAAGTGTATTGCTATGTCTTTCTGTTAGTCTTTAGATCTAGATCTAGAACTTAGGTTAGCGATTGAGACACGGTACTACTAGATCTAGATCTAACTGAGATATCTTTGTCATCATCAGAGTCTCTAAAAAGATCTTTGTCAGCACTATATAATCGTTCAGAATCTCATCTAACACTCCTGATGATGTTTTCCTTTCACTCACCATTTTGACCTAAGCACGAATCAGAAAGTACGCACAAATTCCCCAACTTTACGACTTGAAACAACCTCTCACACACAACTGACACTTCAAAACAAAACAAAAGAGGTTGAAGATAGCAAGGGAAGTCACTCAGATAATATACAACCTAAGGTATCCTGATAATATCCCTGAAATTGGCTGTCATCATGGGCCCGGAATGGTTCCGGGCTATTGGCACATCATGCACATATTTAGCCCGGAATGGTTCCGTTACGTTACGCTCTATAATACGTCTTTCAATCTCCTAGTGGAGGTTATCTCGACGGGGTTTTGTTTAAAGCAAACAACACACAGAAAGCAAATCATATTTTTCCTTTAAAAAAATAAAATAAAATAAAAAATAAATAAATTAAATTTAAAAAAAAAAAAAGAAAAACTTTTTTGATCACTCGTGGATCCCTTGCTATTGTTATTTTGATATGTCACATCCCTAGTGTCCGTATCTCCTACTCTATTTTTCCCTTCTCTACATAGGAATGAGTCCTTCAGTTTTTATTTCTTACTTCCCTTGCATGCCTACTTTTACAACATTAATTTTTAACGTTATTTATTTGGACAGAGTTACGATATTTATTTGGACGATATTTATTTTATATACAATATGTACATATTGGGGAGTCCCTAGGTCGCAATGGGTTATGGGGTTCTATCTATCACCTCGCGTATCTCGGTCGGCA
>JBCEWB010070901.1:0-13242 GCA_039654565.1 Peronia peronii | reverse complement strand
ATGTATAATTTCATCTTGACTCCTGTGTCTATGAGCGATCTGAAGTGTGACCAGTGGCGGGAAGCGCGGCGGTTCTCGTCTTACCACTCCGTTCCTGACGACAGAGTCGATAAAATCAGAAACAACCATCACCTTACCAAGGTAAGCCTTTGTTTCTATAAATTGTAGGCATTCTCTGGGCCTTCTGGAACAATTGGTTCCCTGAGCCAGCCGATCTGCGATGGAGTTGAATTTGTTATTAAACAGCGTAGGCGAGAGGACACTCCCCTGTGGAACTCCCTCTTCCTGTTCAAAGGAATCAGAAAGAGTTGTATTGAGGCGGACGCTGAAGTGCCGCCCGTTCAGGAAGTTGTGAATGAAAGTGGGAAAATTACCACGGAAGCCCAGCCGATGCAAATCTCTCAAAATACCAAATTTCCACGTGGTGTCGAAAGCCTTCTCTAAATTGAAGAAGATCGCCACCATCTGTTGATGCTGTACAAAGGCTTCTTGGACGAAAGTTTGCAGGCTCGGAAGTCGCACTGAAAGGCCGAAAGACACTCTTCGTTCTCCAAGGCCCAGTTCAAACGATTGATCACCAACCGCTCCATCAACAAACACAGACAACTGGATGGGGCGAATGCTGGAAGGATTCGTGTGGTCTTTCCGAGGCTTGGGAATAGATACCACGATGGCCTGCTGCCAGGATAGAGGGAACGTGCCTGTGGATCACAGCTGATTGAACAGAATCAGAAGATGAGTCAGAGACTCCGGCGGGAGATGATGAAGATTTGATTGTGAATTCGATCCGCGCCCGGATCGGTGTTGCCAGCACTCCGGAGGCCAGACTGCAGCTCGTCCATGGAGAAATGGTGGTTTGCAAGGGACGGAGAGAGGGGTCGTGAAATCGATCCTCTCTTTCTCAGCAGTGGTATTGTATTTCTGGAAGGCGGCAGAGTAATGTTGGTTGGAGGAGTTTGACGCAAACGCAGCGCCGAGCTCATTGGTGACATCCTCCTCCTCTTCGGCGAGGGAGCCATCACTTCTCACAATGTGCTGGAATCCAGTTGGTTAAGCGGTACCTTTGACCTTTTTGGTCATCTGCCAGATTATTCCCAGAGGAGTCTGATTGTTAATCTTGGAGATGTAGTGCAGACTATCCATGACCAACCATGAGCAGTCTGCGGAGATGGAAGGATGACACAGAGAAATGTCGAGAGAGTGAGCCAATCGCCGGATGCATGTACTGTATCGTTTAAAAGGTAAAACGTGCGCCATGAGTGGCTCTGTGGTGCTGAATGATCTTTTCTTTTTGCCATCTCGGGCAGTTCTTGTCAAATGCCGTGTGGTGTCTTTGGCAGTTGGGACATTTGGGAGCTGCAGTGCAGTCCGAATCAGAATGGCCCCCTTTTCCGCAGCAAGCACAGATGGCGGCACGTCTGGCAGCGTGTCTGAGTGCGGCTGAATCGCTGACATTTGAAGCATCGTATGGGATTTCGGACGTACGTGTCCACCTTCAGCTGAAGGTATCCCGCCTTGATGCTTGCGGCGGTGTTGGAGTGTCAAATGTCAGGATGGTGGTGCTGGTACTGATTCTCTGACCTCCGCATCGGATGCTGATACGCCGGGCGCAAGTGACTCCTGCAATGCCCTCAACTATTTCTTTTTCGCCCGGACCAGTCATCTAAGTCTCGGCTTTCAATGACGCCTCTAGAGTTGTTCAGGCTCTTGTGAGGCGTCACACTCATGGGCACATCCAAAAAGGCTTTGGCTTTCAACAGTGCCTCTGAATGGTGGTGTTCCTTGCATTCAACCAGCAGGTCCCCAGACTGCAGTTTGGAGACGCGTTGCTCTCCACCAGTAATCGCACATGTTTTTATATATTTGAAAAACGTTGAAGTGTTTCAGTGGTTTGTCCATTCTTGCACTGTGGAGCACCAAGAAGCGCTTAAAATTATTACGGTTATTTCCGAAGAATGATGGTTAGGGTGTGGCCCCATCCAGTCTCCGTTTTTTGTTTTTTTTTAATGTGCCAGTCTGCACGGCAGTCCCACACTGTCCAGTCGGCACTTTTCATGAAAGTCAGTGATTGGGATGGGAGAAGTTATCTTTGTGGTTTCCATATACTTTTGTGTTTTTAACTTCGTCACCAGAGCGCCCCACTCGCGATCGAGTCCAACAAGGTGACACATAATGCTCGAATATTTAGAGCTGAGTCTCAGGGCTACTCCAGGGATATATTCCCGCAGGATTGACCGTGAGGTCCGCTCTGTTGAGGAAGACAGAACCCGATCGATTGAAGAATAAGGGCCTTATTCACCCGCCCGTTTCAGAGGAAGAACTGGCCGATGCAGTGTTTTGGTCGGGGTACAATCCGCAGACTGGGCCACCTCAAGTACCAGGATCCCATTCTCTCCGCTTACGGGTCGCACCCCAAGGCCAACAGGTTGCCTATGTAATTGTAGGAGAGACGGTCAGTACTATGTTTTCACTGGGCTGGGTACTGATGGCAGTCGTGAAGGAAGAAAAGAGGAAAGAAAGTGGGACAGAAGACAGGAGCAAGGAGAAAGAGAGAGATAAAGAAGAAATGTCAAGGACGGCACTCTATGTGAGACACCCCACCGATTGCGGGCTTCCACTGCCTGCAGGTGGGAGCAGAGGACGTACTTATAAATTCCGGGTCCCTGCGGAGGTTGCCACCCGCTGTATGAGAGAGAGTTTGGAGAAGGCCTGCTCACTAGTGCACCTATATTATCGTCTAGTTGGGTTTGCATGTTGTAACAGTTAATTCAACCTTTACTTAAATTAAAGAGTTTGAGTGACAAATTCTGCGTTATTCCCACAGATACATGTCTCCTCCTTTTGAGATCAGTTGTCTCTAACGTCATCAATTGAATGTTAAATAGTCCTCTTTTTTTATTTTTCTTCTTCTTGTTCTTCTTTTTTTTTTTTTTTTTAAGCATGCCGCGATTTTCAAAAGAAAAAAAAAAAGGAGGGGAGAGGGCGGGGGATGAGGAGGGATTAAATGTGTTACGGTTGCTGTCCGGCCAATTTTCTCAGAGAATTAAACGTTGGGAGTCACTGATTTGTAGCAATTGTAGGAACTATTTGGGTGTGCGACTCGGATCTGAGCTGCCATGAGAGGTTTGATTTGCCTCCATCTTCCCATGGCAATATGTCCCAGATCTTCAAATGCAAGCAGTGATTTTAACTGAGCAACATTTGAAACAAACAATCTTATAAGGAGCTTAGCGGTAAGTTCCCAGAAAGTTAACGTGAAATAAGGATTCTTGATATCTGCTTAAATGAATTGTCTAACTTAATCCAATCTTTCCATATTACGACACGCAGCATTTTTTTTTTATGTTGAATGAGCACGAAGGATACCAGCACAACAAAACCACTGAGGGTGTCACCTACATGGCATGCAAACCCACAACAACTGTCAGTAACAACAAGTGTGAGTGAAAACTGAGCCTTCCTGTTATGAACAGGATAAAAAAAGTCATTGTAAGAAAACATTGTTTAAAAACCATCGTATTTACTATTTCTTATGCACAGACTTTGATTTATATTGCCAAGGAATCAAATTGTCTAACAAAGACGAGTATTCGTGAACTCGTCTGTGCCAAATCTCAGTGAATATTCCCATGCAATTAATGTGGCAAAGTCTGCATTGTAATGAATGACATAAGTGTCCGTCGAACAGAGAATCACTTTAGTTCGTTAAAGTCTGAGTCTACGTTAATCAGATTATACAAAATGCTACTAACGATTATCTAACCATTGACCCAATTGCATGTCTATCTAAGCTTGGAAAAAATATGCTCACCAAAATTGACGTAGATTTCACAGAGATAGCCAATAACTGATCCGATTAGGTGTGGTTTTTGGGTATATATCTTATTATCGCAGTGCACATCAGCCACATCCTGGCTGACACGAAAAATCCTCGAATTCGTGCATGGATATAGGATGTCGAAACGGATGGAAAGCTGGCCAAAGTCTGAATCTGGTGGAACTAAAAATGTGCAATACATTGTGAACAGGAAAATCTTTAATTCACAAGAAACATTTCATCCACATTGTATAGTCACAAATTGGATTACGCATGACAATCATATTTATAACTTTTTTCGAAGTACAAATTTGCACACAACGCTTTATTGTCCACGATCAGTTGAATTTGACAAAACAATAGCTACACTTATCAACTCCCAAATCTATATTGTGAAGACCGTGACCATAAAGTTTTGCCTCTCGGGAATTATCAAGACTCCAGAATTATGTGCATCACACCCGGGTCAGTTAAAAATAATGCCAATACATGGCGGGTCCTCATTCCCGACAGAAAGAGCAGGAAGGCCAAAAGGTATTCTATTGCTGATTTATTTTTTCCTTATTTATATGAAAAAAGAAAAACCAAAACACACACAGAACATTACTTTCGAAAACATTTGCACACTTACGTTTAGAGCTGAATTTCATTCTAGCCCAGGTAAAGACATGTGTTAGCTTTAAGGTGAGATTTACTTTATAGTTGTTGGTGTCCGGATTACATGTGCTATCGTCATGGTCCTTCACCCAAGAAGGGCCCCTTTCTATGGGAGAAAGTTCTGTAAAGAAACATGAGATTGGTAAGAAAAAAATGATATTTTACAAAACCTCGTAAACAGAAAAGATAAAAATAAAAGTGATAAAGAATATAACAATGTGAAAAAAAAATATTTAATATAACTTGTAATAAATCAACTATACAGAGTCTGTGTTGTCGTCTGATGAAAACGTGAAACTATAAGAATGCACTGAGCACAACGGAAGATAAAATGGACTGCAATTCTGTCGCTGGAAAACTACTTGTTTTAATCAATGAGCAAGCACAAAGATGGTATGAGAATTGGAAGAAAATGTACGCTTTTTTACAGGGAGAACATGTTGATGTTTTTCTTGTGATGGGATTTTACGGCACGTCTGCGCGATTACGGCTATGTTGTGCCAAAGACGATGGGTACATTTACACCTCAAAATACTGATCGAAATATATCTATATATAAATATACTTCTGAACGAACGACGCATATTGCAAGTTATGAAAGGCATATCAAAATATGTATATAAAATTGGGTAATCTAATTTTGTGGAGTAAAATTTTAAAGACGGATATAAGAAAATATGCGGCTTTGCGTGGGGATCGCCACATGACTATCAAGATATGTGTTACGTAGTGATGTTAAAATTTTCCGTACAAACGAACCTGATATAGAAAGCTCAATAGAGACTGTGGCGTTCCTCTGTCCAATAGATCCTTCAGAGAGCGATTCGAGAAGTTCGCTTCTCGAGCGTCTCTGAAGTCGGCGCTGTCGGTCAATATGTGTGCAACTGTCAATTCGCCATGATGTTCGCCAAGTGAGCTATCCCGATTTTTTTGTCGATTTAAGGTTTTTTGGCTCAATACGCTACAATTATCATTCTTTACAATCTGACGAAAGCATTTGTTAAAATTATCAATATTTTTGTAGATATAGGTGGCGAGCTATCTCATCGAGGCATTTTTTTTTTATCATTTTCGCTGTTCGCCAACTGAGCTAGCCCGGATAGGCCAGTTGGCGAACTTCACCTGTGGCTGATTACTGGGACACGCCACGCGGTGTGTGTGATAGAATGAACTGTAGTGCATTGGTTGTAGCAATTTAATTTTGTGTGAATGTGTGTGGATTTTTACTTTTATATTTTCAACTTTTGTTATCATCCTGTATTTGACCGTCATTGTCACTAGAGTAGAAACCGGCTGTTCATGTCTAGAAATCACTATATGATTCTCGCCTTTTAGTCCTAAACCATGCATCACACTACATACTCAAAATGAAACCTGTATTGTGGGGTTAGTTATCATTTCATTTCCATGCTTATGTTTTACAGCTATGTATCTAACACTCTCTTCAAACTCATACGGTGGACATATTTTTTCTGTCTTTTATCTCACAAAAAAGTAGTACATTCTGCGCACAAAGTTTGGAAGACACAATGTTCATGCAATCTTTTGTGTAGCTCTTTTAAACGATGAAACTAGGCTTCCGTCAAAAATAGTAAGCATATAATTGGTATCACTGTGAAGGTTACTCATTTTCCTTTCTGTATATGAAACCAAAATTGCTCAACCTTAATTAAGTAGCAGTCAAGATGTTGGCAATTAAAAGCGGTAGAGATGGCCTGTTGTTGCAGCTGAATTTAGTGACAAAATGACCCATCGCTTTTGTTAATCCTTATCAATCTTTATTAGGGCATGCCACTAAATTACAATTTTTGCCTTTTCTCTCAATCTATTTCAGCAAATTTAACTCTAAAAATGTATTTTTAGATGATATAGACGAGGAAAAAATGCGTTAAAAATTCATTCATTGTTGAAAAGCATGTTATTTCCTCGATCGCCTAAGGTTGACGAGCGCCTGATTTCATTATGTCAGGTCTCAAATGTCTCTTTGAGTTTCAACTTTGTGATATAAATTACTGGTCAACTTGCCAACCTGGATGCGTTTTAGAAATCCACCCTTAACTCCTATAGCTAGGTTTCAGACAAAGAAGTTTTGGTTAATGGGACAACATCGTGTGTTTGAACATAAATTTTCGCATTGGTAAAGTCGAAAGTACCAAATTTCACACAAAATTACAATCAAACTTTTCTATGCGCCTTTCAAATCCTGCAGCCTTTGGTATGTAAATTAAGGACGGACAAGTAAATGCCGCAAGTTACAAAGCAGTCGGTGGTTTTCAGTCTGTGACGCCGCTGGCAGGACCGGTAACAACACAGGTCAAATCCCACTTGAGATGTGGGTACGATATGATCCCCCGGTGGAGCTACCGGTAACAACCATAAAGTTGCATAACCATAGTCGACAAACAGGCGCCTTGTATGTGAAAGTACAAAACGATGGATAGATTGCGGGCTGTTATTACGTGGAGACTTAGGTCCAGACGGGAACAACAAATACAATTGCCGAACAAGCGCTAACTGAATTGTGATTTACCGACACCTCTTAAACGATCACGACATTATGATGCCAATGAAGCTGTCAACTGTCATTTCCATGGGGAAAAATGTGCATGATTTGCAGACATCAAACGTTAAAGACTGGAGAAAATATAGCATTGAACAGCGATAGTCCTGCACGTTCGGCATGACAACAGTGGCGGGGTCATCACTTGGACCCCCAGATCAAAGTTACAAACATGACTGTCAAGACCCCTCACATGCAGAACTAGTTTCATTCCTTGACATTGCCTCCCAAGAGAGAAAAACACAAACAGTAAGACCAATGTTTCATTTGCATACAACAAACCTCCAGGACTGTTAGAGGACAAATACAAGGACTTAACTGCTCAAGCCCATGCTGGTGATAAAGGCATAGATGCACAAAACTTTTATAAAAATGTATCTCACTGATGTATTATAAATGCAGATAAACATATACACTGACGTTCAAAACGTTTAAAACTGATGTATTATTTACAAATTATGCAGTTTTGTAACTCGCAACCCTGTTTATGTTTGACGTACATTGTACTTTTTTAAATTTCACAATTCATAACATTAGACTGCCTATACTAAATTGAAACAGAGAAAAGAGAGATAGGAGATGAATGGATAGACTGCTTATTTTGTTTGTTTGTGTTGGAGTTTAACGGCACATCAGCACGATAACGGCTATATTGTGCCAAACACGGTGGGTACATTTACTCAGTAAAATTCTGATGAAGGTGTAAATAGATAACATGTACCCATGAACGGACAATGGTTTTATGAGTTATAAGGGGATATCAAAATGGGGTATATAAATATCGGGTAGTGAAATACTGTATAGCAAAATAAAAAGATAGATGTCAGCAAAGTTTGCATGCCTAACAATGTATCTGTGAAGAAACGATGTTAAAGTTTGTCACACAGGCCAACCTCCCGCAAAAAGCTCGATGGCTTTAGCCTCAGCCGTGAAGATGGAGGATTTAGGGTTGAAGCCACAGCATGTGTTCCCCAGGACAGAGAAGGACGGCGGCGACGGCTTTGTCGTCCTTGTATCCGTCTGTGAACAAAGCTCGGAACCAGGGTAATCAGAGATCACATCTCCAGGCATCCGTTCAAAGACGTCCTTCTGGGTGTCTCGTTTAGTTCCCGCCGCTAGGTCAAAGATCACTCGTGGTCTTTGGAGCCGCCATGGCTGAACGCTTGGAAATGGGTTAAATCTCACCTCACCCCCGTCCGATCCCAGCCTCCGCTAGCAAAGACTGAAAACGGGCGCCAAAGGTGGGAGCGACATCAGATCTCTCGAACATGTCCAAGAAGCTGGATTCGAAGACATGTTCGTAGGCTGGGTTTTCTGGGTGTGATAAAATTTTGACTCCGTATACAGACACCAACCCATCTTGAACTCTCTCGAACCTACAACCTCTCAGTTCAACTGTCGCCACATATAAAACCGTGACTTAGTGAGCATCGCGTTACGTACTACACACACAAGGTCTGACTAAAAACCATCCCGTACAAAATGTTTAGAGAGTATCTCAGACACGCTCGGTGACCCATTATTTCCACAGGCCAGCATACGTACACTCACAACACACACTTGCATGGGCCCAGTAGAAACAATGGCTAGCCCCTAACACCGCTCACAACACACGCTCGGGTGTACCGAACATGTATAATCATGATTCCTTATAATCATTATCTATTGCAGCTCTGGCAAGTTGGCTTTGAGGCCTCTGCAGTTTCACTGGATGAGGCAACTCTTAGTTTCCAGACATGTTTATCTGCCTCGCGGCCAGTCGAAATGAGACGTAGGTCTCTGGGCTAGAACTGAGAAGTCGGGCTTTGAATATTATGAAGGGAGTCAGCCATGGATTTGTTTTTATTTGAGATTGCTTGTTTGTTTGTTTGTGTTGGGATTTAACAACACATCAGCAAGATTACGGCTATATTGTATCAAACACGGTAAGATATGTTTACACGTCAAGAAGAAGAGAGGAAAGAAAAAGCGGGACAGAAGACAGGAGGAAGGAGAGAGAGAAGAGATGTCTCACCTGGACTATCGAGCATGGCACCCCATGGGAGACACCCCATCGATGGCTGGCTTACACCGCCTGCAGGTGGGAGCAGAGAATCTACTTATAAACCCCGGGCCCCCACGGGGGTTATTTAAGAAACCGAAAGGGCATTCATTTCTGAACAAGACAGTATCAGTTTTACCTTCAGTTTATATAGATTCCTCCATTAAAAAGTAGTTTTTGTTGTTTAGGTTTGCAGATTTATGCATTCGACTGTTCATGTAAACTCAATTTTCTCGGAATTTTGGTCATTGGTGGAGGCCATTTTTGGTCATTGAATAAACTCCAATATCTCTGAATAGAATAAAGCTAGTTCAGAACTTTTTTCACCACCTGAAAGGGTATGAAATAAGCTTTCACATGATACCAAAAAATCCATATGGTGAAAAATCGACATACGTCTCATTCTGACTGGTTGTGAGACACTGGGACGCTTCCACCTTCTTTGCATGTTTCGACAACCATTCTCATTCCCTCCCACACCGCTGGGTGGCAAGGAAAGGGAATGTCCTTACTCCTTGGTTGGGGAATGGGGGGGGGGGGGGAGTGGATGAAGGGAGAGAGGCTTGGAGAGATGTTTGTTCTGGAGGGTGATGGGAAGAGGAGAGGATTGCGGAAACAGAGGGGCCAATGGAACTAGAAGGGGTAGAGGGGAAGCACAGGAGAGGGGGAATGGAAGGCGTGGTTTCCACGCCCTCCATATTAAAAGAGAAATTTGCCGGGTCGGCAAACCTGTTTAAAGTTTTCAAAGCCGCACCAGAGCCCCTCCAGCGGGTGCCCTCCTTTTTATTTGCCAGGCTGGACGGCACGCTGCGAAGTCCAGTCTAGACTTTTCATGAAGGTCGGGGATTGTGTGTTTCCTGGATTATAGATCAATATTATTATCAGTCTGGTTTAGTTTAGTTTGTTTAGTTTGTCCACAAATACAATTTTCTTTATCTAGACCTCTCTTCCTTCTGTTTCCGGGAAGTTAGGTAGTTATCTTTCTTTGGTGTTATTCAGTCACGAAAGTTTGAGACAACCCTCTTTAGTGTGTCCTTTTATACCATAGTAATATAGTAATTGCCCTTGAAGGCATATATTACCAATTAGGTTTCAGTTCTTGGAGTTCAACTGTTTATGTTTAATACAGTCTTTAATTTAACGCCAAATCTCACCTTGCAACCACTTAGGGAAATGTAAGGGAAGAATACATTTTTTTTATTTTAATTTAATTGCAACACGATGAAATCAGGCTCTCGTTAAATTTTGAGCATATGGAGTTATTGGTGTTACTTTGAAGATTATTCATTTCCCTTTCTACGTGTGATCACATTTTTGTTCTTCCGTAAGAAGGATTCAAGATATGAACAATTAAAGACGATGGGGGTGACCTGTTGCAGCAGCTGAATTTAGATGGACAATCACTTTTGTTAATCCTTATTTATCCTTATTAGGCCATGCCACTAAATTACAGCTTTTGGGCCTTTACTCAATCTCTTTCAGCAAATTTAACTCTGAAATGCATTCTTAAGTCGATATAGAAGGGTTCTGTCTAGAAAAAAAAGATGCGTCAAAAATTCATTCACTGTTGAAAAACACGTGATTTCCTCCATCGCCTAATTTCATCGTGCGGGGTCTCTTATCATGTAACCTCATCATTATTTTTTATGTAGATACTTGTGTTTAGATATACAATTTTAGTTCTAACTCCTACCATGTTATCCACGTGGGGAGAATTCAGGCCACTATTTTTTTTTTATATTTAGTCCAATATTCATATTCAAATATATTTAATATATTTTAATATATTTAGTCCACACACAAATCATCAGTCTTGGCTGATCTTTTCTATTTAAACAGTTAAGTCCCCTGACAGGAAAGGAATTAGATCAACAGACACTCTCGAATCGCACTAATTCTTAATTAAATCAAACTGCTGAAACGATAGTTAAAGAGAAAAGCATATATTAAATATGTGCAAAATGATACTAGGACAAAAATATTGTGGACAAGGTACTGAGACGACAAAAACGTTGTATATAGCAAACGCTGCGCTCTCCTATCTAGGTTACTAGGTGTCTGCATCTAATCCTATCTCTATCTTTATCATAGAACGAAGAAAGGTGGGTCAGTATGTGGATATGATAATAACAAAGCTTAGTCAAATGTTTCCACGTATATACTAATACAATACTGATAGTATATGATCCTACCTTCGCCTCACGGCCGCGCTCAACGCGGCGTATCGAGATGGCGAGTGTGTTGACACGAGGGCTACTCCGCCATATCGGAAAACTTAGCAATTTTCAGTTTTCTTTAATCTCAATAAATATATGTTAAACAGTCCTATCCCTCTTCCAAATCGAAGGTCCTCCTGGGCAGGTGTAGAAGGCCTGCAAATTTAACTGTAGATGATTTTGAACTGTTGTTATATTTATTATGATGGCGGTGACTATGGTACTGAAGAAAAGTGCTAGCCGATAATAGGGAGAGCGCAAACGTCAACTTACGATTTCTAGACCACAAAACATAGCACAAAACATCCACTGGTTCCTCGGGAAGGCACACGAAAACCGAGTCGAACGAAACGAAGCATAAATAGTGATAGTAACGGTGATTTTAGCTGCGTAAATGGAGGACGTCTGTACCGCACAATAGCCCGCTAGCGAACGACGGGTGGGTTATAATGTGCTACGTTAATGTAAACTGCCGTTACGATTTTTGTAAGCCTTTCAAGTTCTTGACGTGGTGGTTATCTCAACTGAAGAAAACTAAACAAAACGTGACGGAACAAACCGAAATGAAACGAAACAAAACAAAACAAGGCGAGACGCAAAGACCAACGATAGCTCGATATTGACAGATTCGTCTAGTAAACTCTGCCTGAGAGAGAGAGAGAGAGAGACAGAGGGAGAGAGAAAGAGAGAGAGAGGGAGGGGGATAGAGAGAGATCACGCCTGTTGAATGGTCAAGAAATATGGTCTATTTTACGGCTTTCAATCTCCTTGGTGTGGACAAGAACTATGTCTTGAAAATATACGTTTTGTCTCGGTAGCTTCTTGACATGTGAAATTAACGATTACCTTAAAAAAAATCGCTCTTGCGAAGTCGAAATAGAATGAGCCTATAACAGCCCAACAGCTGTCAACATCATCACAACAATATCAGATATGTTAACATACACTTGTTTCTGGCGAACGAAACCCAAACATCACATGTAAATGTTAAAGTTACCGTATTGACAGGCTGGGCCAAACTTTCCTTCCCGGCAGGACGATGGAGGAATGCACTCCCCTTCATCGTTACACATGTCATTATCACAGTTGCATTTAAACTTGCAACCTTGGCCAAAGAAACCTCGCATTTCACATTTTGCAGCTTTATGAAAATAAAATAAAATAAAATGTTTTATCCACAACTTCAAATTCCGTTGTCACTTCCACCTAACCTATTACATTTTCTTGGTTTAATCTATTTTTTTCCCTCACCCCCGAAAGGCTAAATTCACTACACTTTCTATTAACATCAATAAATTTATTTTTTTTAGGGGTTTCGAGTTTAATTGAACCACTCAGGATCGGCGAAGACTGCGAACAAGTTACTGTGATCCTTGAAGCATTTTCTTTCAAGTGTTTTTACTGTCATCTTTGGACACTATAATTTAGGGGTCAAACATGTAATTCATGACACAAATTAGTAGACATCATTCCTCGCCAAACTTGACACTTATAAAATTGTGCCGCCATAGATTAGTCAAAGAATTCCATAAAGTCCGTCTCACGAGCCTGGAAATTAGCACTAAGGAACCAACGAATCATAATTATGCTTGTTGGGTACACGCGAGTGTGTGCTGTGGGCGATGTTTAGCGGGTCATCATTGTATACACTGGGCCCATGCAAGTGTGTATTATGAGTATAGCTTGTCTGAGATATTCTCTAAGCATTTTGTACTTGGTGGTTCCAGTCAGATCTTGTGTGTGTATTACGTCACTTGTGTGCACACATTACGTCACGGTTCCATATGTGCGTCACGATTATAGTGGTGAAGACTAGTATTGACCGTTCTTATATGACGTCGCACTTCCGGGTCCGCCCACACTTTGCTTTGTTTACATTTACACGACAATTGAATTATGACGTCGCACTTCCGCGTACGCCCCCACGTGTCTTTGTTTACATTTACACGAC
>JBCEWB010070890.1:0-13243 GCA_039654565.1 Peronia peronii | reverse complement strand
CTGTCTGTCTATCTATCTATCTATCTATCTATCTATCTATCTATCTATCTATCTATCTATCTATCTATCTATCGGTCGTGGAGTTAGGCGTCTGCTCCTCGGACAAGAATTTAATTCATGGGTTCGAAATTCGAGTCTTACTGGAGCATGAGAAAGTTTAAAAAATTAGAATGCATTTTTTCAGTAATTCAACGGACCTGTTATGGTTTCTTGGGTAGAGCGTCGTGTAGCCTTCTCGGATAAGGCTGAATATATTTCAGACGTCCCGTGTATTGTACGTTATGCACATTAAAGAATCTTTGACAGTTAAAAATCCGATGAAGAGTAGGCGGAGACTCCGCTGTCCGAGCAAAATTTCCCACTTCCAAATTCATACCCAAAAAACCAAACCTAGCAGGTACTTAAAGCCGAGATAATCCTACTTAATGATAAAGAAATAATAATAAAACAAATAAACAAACAACTGTAAACCAAAAAAAAAAAATTTCTTTTTATCGGTGGTGTTGGTGGCTTTGTGATTTGACCGTCGAACGCTAGATAAAAAATTTCCGGTTCGACTCCTATAGATAAAAGGTCCCAAGTTTTGACCTTGGGAAAGATAATTTCACACATTTTTTTACTCGATTATAAACAGGGAATGTTATACGAATATAAATACTTTATTTATTCATAAGGAAATACATTAAAGTATGTATTTCCTTCGGTCGGGGTAAATAAAGTATTCGTTATAGTTAAATCTGAGGGCCAAAAAAATACAGCTACCTCGTGTGCTTCCCAGGTAGCAGAGAACGTCCGTCAGTATCTCCAGTGTGGGTCTGCAGTCTAAGCAATAATGATAGTTTGGAAAGCGCTTAGAGCCTGTCCTACAGCGAGATGGGTGCATTATAAATGCTGTCTATTATCACATGTATGTTGTTGTAATCATCAAGGTCAATTGTAAGAAACACCAGACTGCCATCAACTGTTGCTCAAACCCAAAAAGCATCATAGATGACTATTGTAATGCGTGATAAATTATTATTTTATGAATGGACAGTATTTCTCCTGGACTGGTGTCTACCGTACATAACCTTAGTTATCTCTTGATCTAGAAATTCCATGAAATTTTATTCGAACAAAAGGCTGGTTACGAAGGAAGCGCCCGTTTTCATTTAGGTTACCTATAAAAGAAGAAATTAACAGGAAGAAATAGTGCTGAATTAAACATTTACTGAGAAAGCGAAGCAGTAGCATCATCAGATAGCCCGTTGGACGAATGGGCACGGAAAGAAAAAAAGTACTACAGATAAGCCTGCCTAGAACTTCTATAGGATGTAGAGAGTTATAGACTACATATATGTGTGTACGTATTATATTAAACTGTTATCGAAACGAGCCAGCAGTCAAATGTTACCCAAACTAACGGCCGGGGACCAAGCTTATACAGACCGGTTATTCGATTAATGACACTAGTGCTGAGCTGAGAAGTCGGTTCCAGTTGCTTGATTTTAGTGCTTTGGGTTGGGCTTGTACAATAGAACTGGTCTTGATCGTTCGCACCCTGGAGATTTGATGATCAATTGCAGCATAAGACATAGCTTTTTGAAATTTATCATTTTATGCGCTATTTTATTTTATTTTATTTTAATGAGGAAGAGATTATGATCAGTTTGAGGAAGAATCCTCAACCCTGAGAGCTGGTTACAGCAACTTCAGCTAAACGTAACACAAAACTTGTGACAGTTATGTATGGGCTACAGACAGACAGGCAGACACACAGAGAAACAGGCAGACGAAGAAACGCAGAGACAGAGCAACATGCACAAATAAACACGGAAATTAAAAAAAAAAATGCCTGAAATGAAAGAGAAAAGTGAGTCTCCCCGCAAACGACTCATATAGCCCACACAAAAATCAATTAAAGGCTAGTACATGGAGCTGTGGGAGTACAGTTGGTATCTGCTACTTAAACTACCGATGTGGGCCTACATCTGATATATATCACGATTCTAGAGAGCTGGTACGTCCAGTCTGTGTCTCTACGGGAGCCTATCAGAAGCCGAGGGTGTCTCGAGTGCTAAATGCAAGACGCCCATACCCTTGTGGCTTCTAAAACGGAATATGCACACAGGACACTCGAACGATTTTTACAGCGACAGTTTGACATGCTTTCCTTGATCTGTTGGCCAAGGTCATCGAGTGTCGGCTACCGGTTCTCTTTGTGATTAGTGCCACCGTTCAGAACAGTTGACTGGGTAGCCGAACATTACCGAACTTAGCTGGGTTCCAGAGCTCTAAGTGTGAAAACTGGGCAGTGTGCAGATCTCGCCGTGTTATTGAAGCCCATTATTAGGCCTAATAAAGCATATAGTATTGCTCTCATTATTATCATTTCTGTCTTAATTATAATAATTATTATCATCTTCACTATAATAATATTAATATTGTCATTATCATACTACCATTTTTACTTTTATTATTACTATTACTTGTTCTTGTCGCTGCTCTTGTTTTTATCTGTTTGCTTTTTGTTATACATATACATGTAATTTGATTGTTTTGGTTTGTTTATTATCCGAGTATAACGAACACTTAGTTATTCTGAGAGATTGCATGGAAAGCGAGCTTCTGACGCATAATTCATACTAACAGTCCTTCGTGCATGCAAAAGCCTACATTCTTACGTGATTCTCTTTCCAGGTGCTCTTCCCGACTGGTGTGATGAATCGTTTCGACGATTTGAGCATCCACTGTCTTAGCCTGCAAATAATGCACCTTAGGAAATAGAGCTGCCCACTGCTTTTGGGATACAGTGCTAGAGCGATAGACTAAGAAAGGAAGGGGGTTAGATCTGACGGCATCAATTCCCTGGAACTATAGAAAATCAAAATGACTGCCAAAATGAAAGAAATGCCACGATCCATTCTTACTGAATTTACGACGTCTTCTAAAGACGCTGACGACGACTTTCGAAAACTATCATTAGGATCTAGTGTTTTAGAACCAGCATCCAAAGGCTTCATCGTCAACTTGCTAGCCAACAGCTTGTCTACAAAACTGAAGCAACATAATCTGTCTGTGGATGATTTCCAAGCGACTTTTTTCCCCAAGAAGTACAAATTCCACAGATACAACCCCCACTCTTGTTCCGGTGACCTCAACAGAGCCGGCTCTCAGCTACTCGAGAATGAAGAAAATAAATTACTATCTCCAAGACGCCCATGTTCTACCGTATCTGCTGATGGAGAAAAGGGTAGGCTGCCATCCGGTATCAGCAACAGTGTATCTGAGTCTGACGAGCCTCGTGGCTTATCTGTTCGAAGTAAAGCGTCTAAGATGAGCAGCCGGGGCTCCAGTAGTGCCGGGCAATTCAAGAGTGCGTCTAGTCAGGGAACTTCTCAGCGTGCGCTGCGAAGACTGGGCCATGATAACGAGATGGTCCAAGATTCCAGCATGGGTTTCTATCGTTCCTCCGAGAGCTCTGCCAAACTGATCAAGCGTGACGGGATATTTCAGGTGGCGGACAAATATGCCCCAGGGCGGCATGAACTGCGAGACATCAGTCACCAATACCGCAAGCCAGCCTGCGATTATGATATGTATGTTCTACCACCTTGTCGAGACGAAAATGCGGAATTCGCCCAAAATGTAAGTCCACGAAACTACTTCAGTCCGGATAAGAAAAGAGCCGTGTCTTGGAATGTTATCGAACAAAATACAAACAATGCCATGTTGGATGGGGATGAAACAGATACTCGTTTCAATGCTGAGCAAACAGCGGCGACACCAAATAACACTCAGCGTCCAGTTTCCAAGGACTATTTCGCATACAGGCGTCCCGTGTACTCGACTGGTAAGAGCAAAGTGGCCAGTATCGGTCTGAAGTGGATGATGCCGACAACAGTGGAACGCGAACAGCCAGTCAAAGTGCAGCGAGCGCGGAAACCCATGTGGAGCTGGCTAGTCACCAACGAGGCCAAGCAACAGCCGCCGCTGCTGTCTAATCCTAGAGCCAAACCACCTGTTTGTCCTCATCCTACCCGCTCTGATACCTCCTCAAGAAGTGGAAGTAATTTGAACGTCAGAACACGTCATTCCCGCGATGTCCACCCAGTGTCGACTGCCATGGAGCGCGAAGGCACCAGTGTGTCCAAGACCCGCTGGAAAGTGCCAGGCTCTGTTGGCAGCACCATAGACGCTGAGAAAACCGTCATGGAACGACTGGAGTTGGTCAAGCGACCCGGCAGCCGTCTGTTATATGACCAGAACCGTAATTTTGAGTACAGCGCTAAGAAGTACAAGGAGTGGGTGTCACAAGACCAGGAGATCGCGCAGAGTTCCAAAAGTGAGACCAAACACACCATGAACAGCGACGAGCAGATGGGTGACACCTCGAGTTCCAGCCCTCAAAGAGAATACCAAAATTCATCACCGGCCAAGAGTCGATCAACTAATTATAACTAATCTTATTTCATTGTATGAGCACGTAATGTTTATAACATTAAAATTTACTCCAAATGCAGTTATATCATTCCATATTTATCACTGCATTTCTTCGTGGTCTGTGCATATTGTTATACAATAGGCAGACTTAACAATACAGTGAGCCATTTTGACCGTCAACCAGATTACTTCCCCTTGCCAAGTACAAGCGATATAACACATGTTCATGTACAAGCACTCTGAAGAAGGAAAAAAAATCGTCTTTTCTCTTGGTATTTGAAACACGACCAACCGAAAATTAAAAAAAATACACTATGTGATTAACATTTTTTCCCCATTATGATACGTTATTTCATAATTGATTGCTTCAGGTGTTTCAAATAATAAGAAAAAAGTTTTTTTTTCTTTCTTTCTTTACAGTGCGTGTACTATAATAATATATCGCTTGTACGCGGCAAAGGAAAATAACATCAAATAACTTTGCCGGCTGAATAAATGGCTCATTCACATCACAAAAATAGTACATTTATTTATAGGCCTAGATCATTTTGCTATTCTGTCCGCATTTCGCTTAATTGATGTCAACCCCCAGGGTGATTTTGAAACTGTAATATTGGCGCGGTTGTGAATATGACTCTACCTGTAGATTATTTATTCATGATTGTTGTTCTTACAGTGTTCGTTAAGCGGATTCTAGACATGCGCATCATGACTAAAATTAAGAACCATTCAATGTGTCACAAACACTCGATGCTCACTTTTGGACATATTTGCATTAAAGTTTGTTGACTTAAAGAGAAATATGTGTCCAGGTTTAGCAACACACATTGCTGGCGCTTTATATAGTACTTAAGAAATGTCACCCAGATCACTGGATTTTCTGAAACTAAACAAAATATGTCCATATTAGTTTTGGGGCTGTCAGAGAAAGTGAATATGATGAAGGATCATTTTTCTTCTCTAAGTGCCAAACCTGTTATGAACTGTTTATCGTTTTCTCTCTTTGTTCAGTAGTTCTAAAGAATTCCTCTTTACTGAGTTTACATCTTGTTATCCACTGATTCAGACTTTCACTGAAAATCATTCAAAGTCCAGTTGGACATCGTTTGCGAATTATTCTTTTGACACCTTCTTTTTCGTGAAAAAAAAATGTCCCATAGACATTAAATATTTTAAAATGTGTTTATCATATATATATTCTGGTACAAAAGAGCCAGGCAAATCGAGTGGCAGATACGTACATAAATGCACAGTATTTATGAGGTCTATGATCTGGCTAGTGTTAGCTTCATCTGTGTCCATACTCACAAATCACATGTCGGAAGAGACAGGGAGACATTTTATTGTGGAAAGAAAATGTTTATTATTATGCAGGCAATTGTTACTAATTTCAAAGTAGCTCTACTGCAATCATTTTCGCATTTTCGTCGTGACATTTTAAGACCATTCATAATAGTTTAAAGACGAGGAGAGTACCCAAGTCCTTTTTTTTTCTTTAAAGAAAAAAAATGTTTTTATTGTTATTTATTTCGTATCTGAGCCATTTAATGTGCAAATGATCCGCCGGTGCGAGAGCCGTTCGTTTGTAGTGATATAATTAAAGAGTGATTTTCCAAAACTCAGTCAGTCAATTTTGTTTTTTTTTTTCATTTCTCAGACATTGAGGAAAACTTCCCATTTAATGTCTGTTTATGCTAACTTTTGCCATTTGTTTGGCTCACATTGTTTTGCTTCTTGAAGGCCACTTGATATCCATGTACTGTATGTTGTCAAAACCTTGGTTGAGCTCCCATTTAGCCGATGACACAAATTCACTCTAAAAGTTGAAAGCCCGGCTTGAATCGAGTTTAGGAAAAGCATTCTTCAATTTACATCTGTTCTGTCATATCTTAACACAACAAAGGAGTACATGTATCATATAGGCCTACATATATGCTGATCCTATGGGCGTATGCGCATATTTTGCATGCATGAAATGCAACTGTGTCAAGACCCAGCGATATTAATGCCCTTTTTTTAAATATTATAGAAAATGTCATTGAATCATAAATACATGTACTTCAGAAAGTCCTCATGAGCACAATAAACTGCCATTCTCAATTTCCCTCGCGAAATCCACAGAATTATTACATGTACTTCGTGATTGCGAGATTAACACCCGCGGCCATGTCCGTCCTTGCGACGTCAGAATGATTGACTAGTATTTCTAAATTTGTGTCTTGTCTAATGCCATTCTGTACAATTTAGAAAAATCAAATCAATCAATCAATCACTCAATCAATCAGTCAATCAATCAATCGTTTTGTCTTCATTGTTATTCGGGTCTAGGATTACAGACGTGCACGCATGGCCTACTTTGAAACCTAATGGATAACGAGTACATGTAATTCGCTCCATCCTAAGTGGGCCTCACTTCGAGGAGGAAAGTCATGAGCAAACTTTAAGGGTGTCTACATTAATCTTGTAAACATCCAAAACGTTACCTTTTCAGTTGGCTCTGAGTGTACACAATATGCTAAAAATCTTAGAGCACAGTCTCGGTGGTCTAATTAACCAATTACCGTGGTGGGCTCGGAGTGTACCAGTGGACTTTATAGCGTATATGATGCCGGTATTACATAATATCGTGCTAATCCTACAGCACAGTCTCGATGGTCTAATTAACTAACTGCCGTAGTACATGTACATGTATGTCTTTGTTCTATCCAAACTTTAAATATTCCGTTGAACATAAAATACTCAAAGTTCATTGTGAGAGAAGTTGTCTCCAAAAAAGATAACTTTGTTTGTTTGTCTATTTTCTGAGATAATACATGTATGCTAATTGCTATCCTAGTGAGTAGTGACCGGTTCTCCAGGTTTGTATTTTGTGATGTTTTGACGCTTGCAACTCGTCTTTTGATTGTTAAATCTCTCGCTGATTTAAAAAAAAAATGTTTTTCGTTTTTTCTTTCTCGATTTTGGCTCAAGATTGTGCGAACTACGACTTAGCTATACATGTACATTGTATATTTCGTTCTCAGGACTTCAATTTGTATATTGTGTGTACTGTATTTGTATATATCGTGTCAAAAGAATCAGACTGAATTATGGCTTATCACAAAACGATGTCAAATCCCGTGAGGATGCCCTATTTTAACTTAATAGGTATTCTACTATATCTAGTAGTAGTATGTTTTGTCTCCTTAGAATGACTGCTTCATGCAATGAATATAAATTGATGATACCCGAGCGTGTCAATGTCAATTGGTCAATAAAGAACACAATGTGGGCATGAAGAATAAGTGTTGCACTCTCTATAAGGAGAATTTGAGCTTTCTCTGTTTTATTCGCAATTAATGACTGAATCACGATTCAAGCCATTGAATTGATTACATTTGAATGAAGGGCGTGTAGGCCCTACATATACATAGTATATATGTCGGTTTCTCGTTTAACAGTAATGTTTGCTTCATGTGTAAATTTTAGTATTTGAGATGATTGATTTTGAAACAACCTGTTATCTCAGTGATGCTTTTAACATTTGTATGGAGAACTTGAACCCACTTGACTTGATTAAAACAACACCAACAACAACAATAAAAAACTGAACGCCTGTGCACAGTAGCCATGCACATGTAAACCTCAGTGGAAACCTGACGTAACAGGCTTGCTGGGATGGCAGTATCTTCCTGTATAATCGACATATATCGTACAATGAACTAGCTGAGAAATGGACAAATTGCTTTTTCCTAACCAAGATGTTGTTTTGCCCATGGACTGTCCCCCTTGATGAATTCTTTCACTTTTGCGCGTCTCAGCAAATAATATAGTCCTGAGGTTAATACGATACGGTATATCGAGAAGTTACATGATGCACTGCTATCACATATGACACGTCGTCGACAGCAAAGCAATAAAATTGACAAAGTCTTCAATACGCTGGATCTACATAGTTGTAATACATTACTGCTCTTTATTAATATTTTTTAGGTCACAACACACTGTCGAGAGTATAACCTGTTAGTCTGCTCTAAGCCCACCAACACATCAACTATCTGCATTATCTACATGTATCTGTATCTCATCCACCCACTCCCGTCCTGGTCTTGGACCAGTCCCTAATAAAAAATATGTGCTCTTTGTCTGTCTCACTATCATTAATATCAGACATAGGCCCTACAACATTAGTGATCAAACAAGGCAGTATAGTATACACTTATACTTATTATTAAAGCGGATGTAACGTTACCAGCCACAGTCTCTCTCATGAAGGGCATCTGGTTCTGTAAGTCCCGACTGATCACTGCTCTTGTTATATGTATCTTGTTATACAGAGATGCCATTTAATAATTTCTAAAAAGTAGTTAATCATAATGGGGAGTGGGGGCAGCCCCTACCTCTCCGACTGAAGCTGAAAAAAAAAACTGAACGATTTATTTTTCACAAAAATAATGACAATTATAGCACACACGGCCGATAACGGAAATCCGCTAAATACATATTAGAAGAATGGCATCTGTGGCTATAACAGGTTTGCCCATTAAGTTACAGCAATATTAATAGTGTATGATAAAGAAGTACAGGGTATTAAATTCGGGAATTGACGACGTGTCTACAATACGCAATTTTCCATTATAAACGGTCTTGCAATAAATGGCTCCTACTGCACTGCAAGTGCTGCTGGCAGTGTTTTATTTTATAACAATGATCATTCAAAAGGGTGATAGATTAAAAATATAAATAAATAAATGAATTGTGGAACATAAGTGCGGATATTTGTGTGGAGAATCTGAATTTGAGTCTTCTCAAAAGTGGACCAGAAAAAGAACTGAAAGACTGTTTACAGAATCACGATGTAAGTGTAAGTACCTGTGTTTTCTTTCATTGAACTGCTGCAATATGGGTACACTTGGACACAGCTGACTTTAACAATGTTGATCGTCAATAAAACTTATATAAGTTGACAAAGAACATTCTTTATCCCTAAAGTACATTATTATGTACAAAGTAAAAAAGAACAAGTATTGTCATGCTTGAACTGTGAATAAAATGACTAAACAAAACAACCAGTTTGTAAGAGACCATTTATTACAACAGATCTTTATACACAAATGGACTTTTTAAAATCGTACATGATTTTGTTGAAATACCTTTTTTTAATTTTTTTTTTAAAAATCACGGACACAAAAAAAAAAATCTTTCTTCTGAAAAACATCAAAAATCATAACTTCTCTGAGAACACATACTAGTATGGAAGAGCTTTGCATTCAAAGCCCAGTCACACATACATACGATATTTACATGCCCGAACACACTCATACATACAGCACACATACATGTGCATGCGCACGCACATACATACAATAAATTTCTCCATACTGTATTTACTATTATTAGGCCTCAGTTACTCATTCTCATCAAACTCAACATTTCACCAAATCAACAGCATCTGTACCCTCAAACAAAACAAACAAAAAGGTAAATAAGCGTTGGCTTTGACGTGGATGAGCCGCCGCCGCCAATGTACATTATCAGTGTTTTATATGGTAGGTAACTGAATGACAAAACACAAAAGTTGTGTCTTAAGACTGACACACAGCAAATGACAAAGATGACATTCTAGATATAAGTGGACAGGCACACAAAGAGAAATGATAAATGCAGGAACAGAGTTTATATAACCACATATCGTGCACCATCATATATATCAGTCACAGCGTACAGTCCTTTCAGACCTCTACAATTAGTATAATGACAACTATGAAGCAAAAAAAGTAAGGCAAGTAATGAGCTGGTGGAAACGATATGAAGCTCACACCTTATACCCACTCAGCATTTGCTGATAACCCCCCCCCCCCGCAATGATTGTATCAGTACAGCTGACTACACATTTACATGACTGACATGTCAAGTTATAGTGATGTAACCTTCTATGCTCTCCCCAAATTCTATTGAAGGGTGTGGCCGTGAAGATTATAAAGGGTTAATAAATTACAAATGTCTAGTAATCATTTTTTTTAATACAAATATTATACATGCTCTAGTCTAATCTGAGGGATCCAATGGACCACATAGACACTTCCAATGGAGTTCCCTAAGATTTGCTGCTAGGGACAAACTCTCAAAGATCAAGGGAGATTTTCAGCACATCAGAACTGTATGGACTATAACTGAAGTGGGATGTTTTGTAAGTCTGCATTTGGTCTTAGCTAATGACAGAGCACTATATAAAAATACAGCGATCTGTACAAACTCTTTCTTCCAAATGCTTTTGTATAGTCATTTTGTTTCTCTCCTCTGTATCAATACAGGTACAGTGAACTTCATCAGCTAACAAAAGAAAACCATTCATTTCTCATTAATTTTCCCTCAACAACGTTTTAATGACAAAAATAAAGAGTAAAAGAAAGCAAAGAGTTGCACAGTGTGTCAGAAATCACTCTTCCCACACTGATCGACAGTCATAAAGTAAGGAAAACATAACACTTGTGTTTCTTCCTGACGTATGCACAACATGAGATCTTGCTAACACAGCCCTTTTGTTTGTGTTCATTATCCACGCACCTGAGAGTCTGGACTGTATTACTAGCTATAAAGTGATTGCTTATCTCTGAAATGATAAAACAATCCCCAACTATTTGTGGACAAACTGATCAACTGTGCTGATCTTTTCTCCATTGTTTTGTAAAAAAAAAAAAAAAAATCAGAGAAAGACAAAACAATAGTAAAATACACAACAGTGATAAAAGTTAATAGGATCACACATCTCGCATTGTTATCGAGTCTATTTTCAGCAATAAATTATAAAAATGGCATATTAACAAATCTGGACATTACTGGGATCATTATCTCGAATGCACAAGTTTCAATTTCAAGAGAAAAGGTATCAGAAAAATCAAAGAAAGAATGGAAAATGACAAGCAAACAAAACAGATAAAAGAAAAACAAAGAATAATGCAAACAGGGTTACCAATTTTTACAGGAAATGAAGTCAAAACAGTGACTTATACAACACGCTGTCGGAAGATCACGATGGCTATAAAATGCCTTAACAATTTCAAAAAGCAAAAACAAAATAAAAATAGCAGTGATATTTTCCTCAAATACAGCTTTGTTTGATAATTACACATAATGCAATGCCCGAGTTTTTCTATTTGAAACTTGACTTAGATCTAGTCTATGAAATAAGTTTTGATCTCTTGAGAATTGTGTAGAATCAATCTTCAGAGACACAGCCCTTGATACCCTGCTCTGTCTCAATCTTGCTCAAATAAGACTGCACTGTACGTGGTATTTTCTCCTCTACAAAAAAAATAAAATCTGAAAAATGAGCAAAGCTGTCAATACAGTGAGGAGAGAGACAATCTAGGAGTAACTAATACCATATTTTCTCTGCAAACTGTCCTACTCCTAGCCACTCAGACACAAAGCTAGGTTAACTCTGGCTAGATGCAAAATTACTTGCAACGTTTTTCTTGTTCTTGTAAGCAAATGGAGAATAGCATGGTTACGATTACAGAATTTTTCGTCCTTTCAAGAAAGCAACCAAATTCATGAGCAGTTTTGAGCTATGCTCTATTTAAGTTACTGCTCACATGTGATTACGTCTCACAAGACATAAATGCTCAGTTGGGAGGAGGGGAAGAGATTTATGTCAATATATTTTTGTGAGGTATAAATATATACAATTGAACTCTTTCTATACCACACGCTGATATATTGGAGGGCCGACGGTCGGCATTTTTACTGTACACCGCTATATCGTTATTTCAGAAAAGTAGCACTGAACTGATCCATTTACACAATGATCTACATTTTCAATGCCAAAAGTATGTGAAATAGAAAACTACATCCCGCACCAAAATATGTCACAGAAGCATACAAGATTGTAAATTTTTGTAGAAAATAAAAAAAAAAAAAAAGCCACATTTCAGCGGCCCCCAACATTTTCAAAAACTCTAACAAAACTCATGGGGAACTCAGAAATGCAAAGTATTTAGTATCAATTCATTGGAAATTGAGTATAGCTTTGCTTTAGAGAGAAAGTTTCTAATTTCTTTGACTTTGATGAAATTGAGCAACGTCTGTTATTTTTATATTATTACCCCTTTGCCCAATTTTCTTATGTCTGTTACAAATAATTCGTTTTGCAAAAATGATTTCTTGTATCATTGTTAGAACCTGACATTTGTTAGCTTTGAAACAATATAAAGACTACACAATTTAGAAGTCATTTCAACTTGAAATTCTCATCTGAAATACCCATTTCTGTTCAGCTGCTGAATACTGTGGTCACAACCCCATATCACTTAGGGTATAGAAAGAGTTGCCACATCCACTAAACTAAATTCATAAGATAACTTCCATATTCCTTGCAAGAAGACACTTGCACTACAAAGTCTGCTTTGACAGATACACTACTGCATCTAACTGGTTTTTGTTTCACTTCCAAAGAAAAGTCCATAAATGAAATGTTAGTCAAGCTAATTGTGTCAAGAATGTCTTACAGACAGAATCTGGGCAGAACAGTTGCAGACCTGCCTACCCTCACAATAGCGGAGGAGGGATATCTGACTCAAAAAGGAGGGAAAATCAGGGAAAAAGGGGGAAATTTACCGACCCATAGTTCCTACTTAGAATAACTAAACTCTAACACGGTCAGTATGAAAACGCTTAAAAAGAAACTTGCGTTATTAAGAAAGAATCTTTGGGAATGGTTTTTTTTGCTCTGTAATTTCTTATGCTTACAAAGAAATAAAACTATGGGCCGATATGAAAACTTTGCTTATTACGAACGGTTTTCGTTTCCCCGATCGCACTTTTCTTTCATATTAAGCGT
>JBCEWB010070880.1:0-13243 GCA_039654565.1 Peronia peronii | reverse complement strand
CCCCCCCCCCCCCCCCCCCTCCTCCCCCCCCCCCCCCCCCCCCCCCCCCCCCCCCCCCCCCCCCCCCCCCCCCCCCCACTCTACACCACAAAAAATACTGTGATCAAAATAATTGAATGTGACTGTTGTGTTCGAGCCATGCACGTAATATTCAGGAAGGAAAATTAAATATTAAGCTGCGAACCTTGCATCATTCTGCATACAAATATAATCCTGCGTTTCAATTCTTGCATCTTTTTTTTAAAAATCAAACTAGGGGACATCCCGTTGGTTTGTCTGTTCGTGTGTTTGTAATTTAACGTTCAAAAGTTGATGACCCTAGAAGCGAAGTCTCTTCTCCTTCATGTTCTTTTGCCGAAATACCGCCCCACTTGAGATTGAAAGGCGCAAAGAAAACAGTAACCGTTCATGTTCTTCTTCTTCTTTTTGTGTGTCCACAATCTGCCCGCTGGGACGCTGTACAATAGAATGTTTTCCAAATGATGATAACAACCACTAGAACGCTGTGACCACACAGGTAGCAATAATTATGAGAACGATTATAGGTTGAACTTTATGGTGATAGTGATAGAAGTAGGCCCGTGCACAACTGTGTGGGCCTTTTTTTTCCAGTGTGTTTGTGTGCGTTCTTTATTTCTCCACATATCTTACAAAAGTCTTGCACCATGTTTCAGCACTCTGGACTATATGCTTTATGAAAAAAAAATGCATCAAACAACACCAACAATAATTAAAACAACAGCAACAATAATTACAACAATAGCAACAAAGGAACTGTTTCTTAAGGCGACAAAATTGTAATGTGCAGTTTCGCAGTTGTATACTTACACTTTATATACGCTGGCCTGTTGTGAAATATAAGTAGTCCCTCAACACTAAACCACCATGAAATACCCTCCTCTCATTCTCTCACTCCTCCATCCTTCATCCTCCCTCTTGTTTAATATGCAAACCAAACACAACCATAGACCACTTTGATTTTCTGTCCTGGGTTGTAAGCTGCTTGTTTTTCTTCTCTGTCCATGCAGTCGGGTTAGTGCAGGAGTATCGAACCGGTCGATAAAAGATGAGCCTGAGAATAGTTGAAACCAATATAAACAACAATTATTTTAGCAAACACACTGGCCTACGTATTGGCTCATTTCCGGCGAGTTGTTCCCTGGCTAGTGCTAAACAACAAGTGGGATATTACGTTAACCGATCACCGGAGGATTCGCGTAACGCTGTCGGGTGGTACCGTCCGGTGTACAGCTACGGGAAGCTTCCTGTTGATGTTTCGAACGAGATTCGACACAGCGAGTAAGGTGGTGGCAGCGGTGTCCCTTTCAGGGAGTTTTTCGAAGTATTAGGGATGGAAAAGGGGACGGATCCAGATGGATTCCCCCCACCTCTACCACTGGACATGCATGTGCCCCAGTATGCTTTAAAACGGCGGTTTGGGATTTCGTTCAGTTCCAGTTCTTCTTACTTCATCGAGCCCCGATTTGAGGTGAGTATCAACCATAGCACTAGCAGACGATGAAATTAATCGATAGTTGACATGAGCAGAGCGGGGGGTTCAAAGTTAATACAAGAACAGAACCAATAATGCATTTGCACCTCAGACAATGAATAGGGAATGCTAGCCTATTTGCCTGAGGTAAACATGATGATATTCATTGCTCTGAATATAAATCCAGAGTAGATCTATAAACCAGATCAAGACTAGATCCTGGCCACCTTTTAATGGTGAACTCTGCCCTTTCTCGTTGTATTTATAATGTTGAAATGTAGGCCTAAATCCATATCGGCGAGACAGGTTACATGCATCTGTTTTGCATTCGTGGGAAAGTATAAAAAAGAAATCAAGGCTCATTCATTAATCTGCAAAGCAGACTCTTAACTTATTATAGGGAATGAAGGCATGAAACAATAAAATTTGTCAGTGTTTAGGCCTACATAATAATTATTTCAGTAATCTGTTATCAATTTGGCAAGAATTTTTATCTCAGCTATGTAGCACTCACACTGCCTGTTTTCATACCGCATATTTAGCCTATTTTGTAATGGTTAAAATATAATTGTGAGCATATTATTTCTGTACTTTTCTTTGTTTTTCTTTGAATTACTTCTAGGTCATTAGATCTTTGTGAAATCAGATAAAAATTTGTAGTATGTTCTTGTGTCAGATATTTTCTTTCATGTCAACTTCATTCTAATTCTGTCTCAAAGTTTTTTGCTGTCTCCTCTCCCTGTTTGGTAGCATGCAGATTTTCCTTTTTTTTTTAATGATGGGTTGAAAATTGAATTTATTTAATGAGTTTTCATGTTCAATTTGGTTGGGAAACCAACAATTGGTAAAGTGCTTTAATTTTTGTTATTGTATTATATTTCATTGTATTGCTTTAATTGTATTATATTTCATTGAGAATTACATAGTTTACATTCCAAGGTAATATATCATATATGTTTTGAAACACGAGCAGTCTCATATGAGATTCACAAACGATGTATCTGTATAACTGACATCTAAATGAAATATATTGTTGTTTGAGATGTCCAAATGAGCACGCATATTTTAGCACATGAACAGAAGTTTTGCGAAATAATAGTCTGATAGCAGTAGAGTGAATTTAAAATATAAATCTCTGAAGAAAGAAATCCTCACAAGCCAAACACAAGTTTATTTGAATGCTGAACACATAAGTGAATTAAATATTTGTGTTCATATCTTTTACTGTGAATGTATTTGCTGACAATACAATGTCTCTTTATGGAAACAAAATGTTGACACATAACTATCAAAATAATTATTGAAATTTATATGTTAGAATTTTCTGATGATGTAGGAAATCAAAGACAGATCGGAGGTCATATTGAATGGTAGGAAGCAAACAAAATTATGTGCTTGTTGAGTTTGAATAATACTGTTAATATTACTATTCCCACAGTTAACATACATTCCCTGCCTTTCCTACCCTTCTTTTTATGTCATTCAATTAGAGGGTTAGTGAATCACTTCCATCATCTGACACAATTTTTATTTCCATTTCATGAAACCACAAGTTTTTCCTGAGTTGATTGCAGTGTTATTGTAGTCCCGTTATTGATTTAGTACAACAGATTTTTATTGTTGCTTGGCAATGATTGTCAGAGATAGATTTAACAAATGTCCTCTTTTCACGATTAATAATATATCATCTGACTTGTATAGTTAGCATTTTGAAGAGCTTCCTTCCGTCAGCTCCAACGGGCAGTTGTGCCAGCTCTTTTCTAGATAATGCATTTTGTAGACTTATCTCACGCTTATAACCATAAGCTTGTCTTAAGCTTTTAACCTGTCATCATTTAAAAAAAAAAAAAAAGAAACCCACACAGACATTCACAAACATTTGAAATGCACACTCCTGATTTATGTTCACATATATCATGTACAAGATAACACAACCAGTTTTTGTCCTATGTCGACATGCAAATTATAAATCTTGCACATATGCTTTATCTCCCGTTTATTGGATTTGTTGATTTGCTAGCCTGTGGCTGGATCTTGCATGGTGATGAATATGTTTTAAAACCAAAATTATTCGAGCTGCAGCAATAGCATAAGGTCTACTATCATGCAGAGTATTGGCCAGATAGTTTGTGAAATGAAATGAAAGTTCCTTGTAGTGCATAACCTGATCCTGTTTTATACTCTTGTGCTTGTATCCAATTTAAAAATCATACATACATAGACACACATGAACAAATAAACACCAGGAAGGAAGAAGCCTTGGAAAGATTGTGTGGGATATCTTATATACCGATATCTGATTTATTGATCTGCAAGGGGATTAGCAGTTCTATTAAATTTCTTGTGCTCCATTTGATTTTTTTCTTGTTTCTTTGAAAGGCTGTCATATTTGTTTATAAGTATATGGATTCTTTGTCTTATCACCTGCTGTGAAACTGATAGGGTTTGTCTGTTTTTTTGTTCTTTGTTTTTAACTGAACAATGTTTGCTTTGAAAACATGATAAACAATGTTGAGAAGTTCAAATCCTGTTTCATCTGACAGAAGATTTGATCTAAGGATTTAATAAACATGGAATAAACTTAAATTTAAATGAACCTTTCATGAGAAAATGGGAATTAAATATGGTAGGATTTTATTATGATTCATGCATTATTGTATTATTATTAGTGTCATATATATATAGATGTTAAGTTATGTGAAAGGATTGAAACTGACTGTTTGAATAGATTTACCAAGTGTTATGTAGCTAAGAGTTATATGCACTGAGTTTTGTCATGAGAGCTTAAGAAATGAAATGACAGAATATTTGGGGAAGAATTTCAATATGAAATAGTGCATATTTATAACAAAATGTAAGTGAGAGTTAGTTCAAAATGGAACAATGGTTCATTCTTTTTTTTTTTTTTTGAGAAATAATTTTTTTAAAAAAGTAATTAAAAAATAATCTGAATTAAATGATTTATATAACAAATTCCGTATGACATGAATAACCTTTCAAATATTATCAATAACGAGCCACCAGAAAGAAAACATAATATATTATGTACACATACAGATTGACTAATTTTGCTCAACCTGACCCCAGAATAATAATGTGTCTTGCAAAATGTTTGACAGGGTGAGGGTTAATTATTCACTTGGCAATAAATAAAGAGCTGGTTGAGTCGTAGGTAGAGTCTCAAAGATTGTCTGTGAAATATAGGCAGCATTGTTTGTTTGATAGCAATATCCTGTTGGTTTTACTCTTTGAATGTTGCTTTGATCAGGAGGTCAGTACTCCGAAACTAGCAGTCATAACAACAATACTTTCTCGGGTTTCTTTTATGTAAGGCTAAAGGAAATTTCTTTCCTTCCTTGTGATTTATAAGTCCTAGTTAATTGTTAAGTTTTGATATTGATCACATAGTGGGTGAGTTTGCTCCTGGCATATAAGAGGAGCAGACCTGTTACGGGACATTTGGCTTGTTTCCTAGTTTCAGTGTAGTTGCACTACTGATTGGATAGACATGGCCCGTGTTAATATCTTCGCCAGGAAAGGATTAAGACAGGTTATTAAAAAAGAATTACACAGGAATCGTTCTATGATAAAGACCGAGAGTGAGAGACTTAATAATATGCAATTTTTTTAACTGACATATTGCTTAACTACCAAGGGAGTGGCTGTTCTAGTTAGTGCTGAACGATCGATGCAACTTTTATTTCACAAAAATAAACTACTAAAAGTAAGATGGATGTAATGTGTATTACGCTTTTGACAACTGACAGAGATCGCCGGTTTTACTATTGATAGAACAAGGCGATGAACGTCGTGGGATTCTGCTATTTATTTGTGGAGATGTAGCTTCTTCCATATCAAGCTATAGAGCCCACTAAGAAAACTGAGCTTGAAGTAGGTGCTGTAGTGGACCAGTTTGATGTATCTCGTTGAGACTATATATTATTATTATAAACTGAGTTGCAAAAACAACTGCAAATTTATGATAGTATAGTCCATCCGATCTGTAAACTGAGGAAGCAACATTACGTTCAAGATACTCTTTTCAAATTGACAAAGCAACAAAACAAAGCCCATCAGTTTGCAAAAGGGTATAGAGAGAGAGAGGGGGTGGGTGGGGAGAAAGTGAGTGAGAGAGAGAGAGAGAGAAAGGAAGAAAGGAGGGAGGACGGGGCGGCAGGAGGGAAGAGGAGATAAAAGAAAAATGAACAAAGTGTGTGCAAGTTCATTTTCAAAAAGTTTGAAACAGTTTTACAAAGCTACACAAAATTGCCAGAAGTCTGCGAAGAGTTAATTATGCAGATGAGGGAGAGAGAGAAAGGGGGGGGGGGGGGTGAACGCTGGACAGATGTGTGCCACCTACCTCCCGTGAGTGGCACAGATTGATGGAACGTGGAGAATAGTAACGTTGGAGTATGGATAGAAGTAGATGGGGAAATGGAAAAGGGATATGTGTGTGTGTGTGTGTGGGGGGGGGGGGGGGATGCGGTGTTGAAGGTTATAGGAATGTTAGCAGTGAAGATGCTAAGTGATACGGGCGGAGGTGATCATTATCCTAGTGTAAGCACCCTTTCGGCTCCCTGTTAACGCAACAGGTTTCTTGCAGTGAGAGTCATGTTTACCTCAGTCTCTCTTCCTCTTATTCACCTTACCTCTGTGCATCCCCCTTTCTTTCATTTTCCTCTTTCTCTCATTTTCTCTTTCGCTCTTGCTTGTTGTATTCCCTTTTTTCTTTCCTTCTTTCTTTCTTTCTTTCTTTCTTTCTTCTTTCTTTCTTCCTTTCTTTCTTTTTTCCCTCTTTTTCTTTCCTTTTTTCTTTTTTCCCCGCGCTATCTCTTTTTTTATTTATTTATATCTTCTCTCTGTCTTTTTTTCTTTAGTTCTCCATCTTTGGTTTTCTCTGTACCGACAAGCTTCCCTGTTCTGTGGTAGATAAGCACCTCTTCTAAAATATTATTTTCAGAGGCCTTCACAATTATTGATGTTTTTCACCGGACACTCTCGCGTTCTCAATCCATCCTCATCCTCCCCCTCCCCCCCCCCCTTTCTGGGCCACTTTCTCTCTACCAGCTGTTCGATTTTTCCCTCTCCTATTTGTCTTTTGCCTTTGCTATGAAAAGTTTTCATGTAAAATTATGACAAAATATTGGCACAAAAATAAAAAAAAAAAAAGGAAAAATGCCAAAGTATGACGTAAAACTTATAACTAAAAATTGTTTTACTGTAATTTGTTTTTTTTTTTAGGCTATGATGTCAACATACGCCAAAAATTGGCAGCAGAAAATACAAAGGGCATGTCGAAAATTATGAGCAAAAATCTTGCAGTAAAACATATGGTAAATTCATATATCGTAAATTCACAGTAAGTGGCCCTAAATTTACAGAGTTTTTACAGTGTTCTTCCTTTTGCGTTTCATGTCCCTGTCTTCTTCCTCCTTCTTCCTCTTTTCTTCAGTCTCTATTATCATCTATTCTTATTTATTCTCATTTCATTGCCCCCCTCTCTCTCTCTATCCAGTGCTCTTCTCTCTATCTTTCCACAGTATGTATCTTTCTCTTTTCTGTTCTAATTTTTCCTGTTCCTGTTAGTTCCCATCCAATAACACCTTTTTCAACAACTCCTCTCGAACTTTCTCTGACAGGCTTTCATTTTACAATCGATACGCATTTCTGTTGCTCACAGAGAATCGGCAGACAGCTTTGTGCTTGCACAAGGGGAAACCGGTAAAAGCAAATCATAAACTGATACGTATACGCCCTAGTTTATTCATCAGTCAAACACAACTGGCGTGTAATACATTATTAATTGACTAGATCTCGCATTTCATATCTGCCTAATGCACTGCTTGGTGGTAATGATCTGTGTTCCGAGAGTGCACTGTCGTCTAATGAGTAAAATTTCCCTCTCTCCTTGAACTTTCTCATTATATATCTATCAGTCTGCCTGTATGACCATGTCCGGTGTCTGTTGGTCTATCTTTCTGTCTGTCCGTCCGTCTATCAATCCAGCTATCCTTCCATCCATCCATCTACCTGTGTCTAACCAGCTAGCTTTCTATCAGCTTGTCTATTTTTGTGTTTGTTTATCCAGTCGTCTGCATGTTTGTCCAATTCTCTGTTTGTCCATTCCTCTTTTTTGTCCAATCACCTGTCTGTTTGTCCAATGCTGTGTTTGTCCAATTCTGTGTCTGCAATTCTTTGTCGTTTTGTCTAATTCTCTGTCTGTTTGTCCAATCCTTTGTCCATTTCCAATCCTCTGTCTGTTTGTCCAGTCCTCTGTCTGTTTTTCCAATCCCCCATTTATCCAATTCTATCTGTTTCCGTTTGTCCCGTCCTCTGTCCATTTGTCCAATCGTCTGTCCGTTTGTCCAATCTTCCGTCTCTCCAATCCTCTGCCCATTCGCCCACTTGTCAGTCTCTCTTTATTATTTATCTTCCAGCTTGTATGTTTTTTTTTTCTCAATCGACCAGCCTCTCTACCTGTTGTTCATCTGCTGACCTGTCTGTCGATCTGTGTGCCTGTCTGTTTATCGGTTTTGCCATTCTATCTCTCTATTCATACGTTCATTCAACCCTTCGTTCCTCAATCTGTCTACTTGTTTTTCTGCCTGCCTGTCAGTCTGTCCCATTTGGCTATCTGCTATGGATATCTTCCCATCTCTTCTTTAGTGTTACCAATTTGTATATTAATAATGTACCTGACCGGCTGTAGACTAGACACTGGAGAGAAAAGGCGAAAAAGCAGATCAATAAAAGCAGTAGAGATAAATAACTATCTGCCACAGCTCACTCTGATACTTTCATTATACACAATTAATCTTTATGGTATGCATGACTAACTCCATTTGTCTAAGCGTGAATAGGTCAGATCCGAGTACTCGATAGGTTTTCTGTACAGCTGTGATATTACAGCCTGACATTCAGAGCTACGGTTTCATCCACGCGATAAATGTGGCTGCCTAGCATTTTGCATGTCGACGATGAGTCTATTTGGGAACCTGTGGGTAACACAAAACAACAACATTCACACGCACGCACACATCCCTCACACACATACACACACCCAAGCTCGTGCACGCACGCACACACCCACATAACCCCATAATATACAGCTTAAACTACCCCGCCATACTCGGATTAGTACGCATGATGTTCATGATGTTTCGTTTTTTGGAAGTGTACTGCGTTTAAATTTCTCAACGGACAAATGGGTCACGTGTAAACTAATTTAAAGCTGAAAGCCTCAGTTGAAACTGACACAACATCAGTTTTACTATACTGGAGTGATATTCATTCAGAAATGACAGATGTGGCCAGTACTCTGCGCCTGTACTTTATTATATGTTCTTTGAAAAGAATTCAAATGTATTTGTTGTAGTTCTTCAGTTTTTGAGTATCTCAGTTCCAGATAGGTATTTCTAGAGGTGAATAGTACTGTTATTTTGTTTTAAAAAAGTTGTTCCAGGTCTGAGCTATGAGATTTTTGAACTCTAGAACGGTCAGTAAAAAGTATAGAGTCCCAGTTTTTCTGATAGTGTATGTTTACGCTACAGGGATGACAGGATGGTCTAGGGGGACCAGACCAGAGAAAAGCCCGGGCGGAGCCTCTAACTCGAGGAGATGCGGACAGACTGAGAGGTAGTACAGTCTAGCAATGTAAAACGTATGGGTTTAGATTTAGCAGTGGGTCAAAATGTAAGACTTCAACAACAAGACAAATGTATACCAGCCTAGTATCTGGACACACCAAATCCCCAGAGGACGCTAAAACAGACAGAAGAAGAAGAAGAAGAAGAAAGGACGCTAAAACAGACAGACAGAAGAAGAAGAAGAAGAGTTAGACCTAAAGGCAGTATAATGCCGAGTACGTTTTTATTGTAGAGTAGGTTATTTGTAGAGGAACTCAAATGTAGAGTAGAATATTCAATATGCAAATATTTGACCACATCGGCCGCTGCCCTTGGCATTTCTAGAATTAAGCTCATTAAGTAACTGTGTACGGGAGTATCTGCACTTCTCATGGTTAAAAGAAAAAGAAAATGTCTGTCTTCTTAGCCAAGAAAGTTGTCAGTAAGTTTGAACAACAAGAACAACAACAAAAGAGGTCGGTTGGTTATTTATTGCCGTCAGCAGATTTTCCCTCCAGCTGATATCAGGTGGAATCAGCCCTCTACTAGTCTGTCTGTTAATCATGTATCTTTATGCTGTCGGTATCTGTACCATATTTCTACGTCAGCTGCTATAGCGCCACGAACTTGACAGTCGGCACGTCACTCGGCACTCACTCGAACCTTCTTTGACAAATCGTCTTTTTTTTTTGTCCCGTACTTCAGTTATTCCCTCCCATTTACTTATTTATAAATTTTCCACAATATGTATGTAAAGCGCCAACTAATGCTAATCGTGCATAAGTCGCACATGGAGAGATGGCGAGATTACATTGCAATTTTGTGGAACAGCGTTTTTAAGGTAAAGACCTTTTTGTCAGAGAGCGTTAGCACTAGGATACTCCTCTGGACCTGTCATGCATTTCCAAGAATATTGTTTTCCCCTGTTTGTTTGCTTATTTTGGCCATTGATATTAAAAATATTTTTGCTCCCTCGGTTGGCGGGCGTTCATCTCATCTCTCGGTCGCTTTATCCGTTTTTGTTATCTCCTCTTCTACGTCTCCAAGTTTCTTCCCACCTGGCGTTCAGTCCTTCATTATTACTCTCTCTTCTGCATTCATCTCTCCTCCCCTCATCTTTGATGATGTCATTGTTGTATTTTCAGACAGCTCGATTTACTTTCCTTTTTTCCCTCGTTCTCTCACCCCCCGCCCCTACTTTTTTCACATCTTTCATCTGGGGATCTACTTCCTCTGTGTCTGGGTTTCTCTGTCAGTCCCCCATCTCATTCCTCCCCTTCCCATTTTCTCTCCTTCTTCTTCTTCCTCCCCAGCAAATTCCAATATAATTTTTCTCATCCCACTGTCAGTTCCATCATTTTGACTGTCTTCATTCCCATCACGTGATGCCTCTCTCTTTTCTTCCCACTCTCTGTTCTTTCGACGAGGTTGAACAGCCTAACCTGTTCTTTCGCTTGTATATCTGTTGTTCTGTTCGTTCTTTTCCCCCTTTATTTCGGATATATATTATATTCACACTCACCGATCCCAAAGTTCTTTCCCCCGTTATTTATAATCGTCCTTTTGTACGTGTGTGAGCAAATTTGCATCATGTTGACGCTTACAGTCGATAGTTTCCGATCGGTAAACTTGCGCCATATAAAGGCATGATACAAATTATATTTTAATACAAAATTTAACGTGACCTGATTTTGGTTTGCGACTGTTACCATTGGTGTGATGCACGTTAGCTTTTTTAAAATATAGTTGTTGTTGATGCTGCTGTTGTTTTGTGTGTGTTACTCACACTCATCATGCCCCTTAGTCTTCACCCCCCCCCCCCTAAGTCTCTTTTGTCTTCCTCCGTCCAAACCAATCTTATCCCTTCCATTGTCTTTACCCCCCATTTCTCTGCCGCCCATGACTTACAGAATGTTGACTTCACTCACTTAACGGGTGGTCCCGTATCTCACCAAGGGTAAAGTACGTGTAACTGTATGCATCTTAGTACCTCTACGTCACTGTCTTCGGGTCAGATAGCGAAGTGGGGAATGGGGCAGTGTTTGTGTTTGTATGTGTGTGTGTGTTTTTTTTTGGGGGGGGGGGGGGATGAAAGGAGAGCAGGACAACGTAATACGCCGAAAACCGCTGAAAAGCAAAGAGGGTTGTGGAAGGTGAATTTGGTGAGGAGAAGGCAAATCCCCTGCTCAAGTCAAATGATTATGATTAGGCTACCCGGTTTCTTTCGACATCCTGGCGAAATGAACGAGGCGTAGGGATGGGGAGAGGGGAATCAGGCAATATAAGTGTAATGTATTTTGACAAAACGTCTTTTAAATTACAGCGTAGGCTTTAGGAGGTAATGGTGCAATAGTAGGCACACGATATGCCAAGCCTCAAAATGCCACCAAGTTTGCTCACCAGCCGTTGTTTCTACCTTATGTAGTTTAACTCTTTATGTCCATGATTGCTTTTCATGGGTAAAACAGAAATATTGAATTACTGTTTTCTTCGTTTCTATGGGTCAAATCACATTTCTTGAAATGTTCAGTTGAAATAATAATTCAAAGTCCTAATTGGAGCCTCTTGATTGATAAATAAACGTAGTTTGTGGAAAACCTCCTAGGAAAATAAGAAAGAGAGCTTTTTTTCACGGAGATAAAGTGCTATGTACGGCTCTTTCAACGTAATTTTTGCTCCGTCTGTTGGAATGCAATTTTTACTATGTTTAAAGATAAACTATAGCACTTCTTCTTTCTCTAAGAACTGTACTTCATTCGCCAAGGATTAAAATTTTTTTAAAAATGCACATTTAAATGGCGGTTTTCGTGGAGTAAGAAATTTTCAGAACAGACACGTTTTTTCCAAGTCCGTTGTCATACTTTATAATAGGACTGGGTGAGGGGTTTAAAATTATGGATTATCAACGAGGACATTTTCAAATAGAAAGAGAGAAAAACAGTACAGAACTACTATTCTTGAATTAAGTATGATTGTTTGTTCTTTTTCCTCCCTCCTTTCATTTCTCTCCTGAAAAGGACTTACCCTCCCCTGCTCCATGTATGCTAGATCCCCTCCTCTCACTCCCTATCCCCATCCCTCTCCCCTCCGCCCCTTTTAATACTGGGTTCGGCATTTGAGCCAGTGCATTAATCTTAGGGTTGCCAAGGAGTTGATGAAACTTGCTGATTAGACTTTGCAATAAAAATCATTCCATTCAAGTGCCCTACTTAGCGCCTCAAGTCATCTGTCAGCTTAAATTGTAAGGTTTCAGACATGAATGAATGCTTTCACAGAACTCCTTACACGCCAGCCGTTTCTCCTGCTGGCATCTCTAGGATTAAGCTCCTTCTCCGTCCTCCCCCCCCCCTTTCCGGCCCCACTCACAGAATCACTTTAAACATGTCACTCCTTAGACAGAACTCCTCAATCGACGTCTGGACGGTGGCCAGATGCCCCCGAGATCGGTCAGCCCGCAGATCTATGATGAGATCTAGGCCATGGCCGATGGGCCCGAGGTGGTCCTGTGAAAATCATTCAAATATGACAGTTCGGTTCTCCAAGGCCTGATGAAGAATCGCGCGATTTTAGTAATAATGATATCGCCCAAAGCAATTTGTATTTCTGTGGACCGAACGTCTGGAATAGCTAGAGCCGTAATTCCACAAAATATGGCGGCCGCGCTGGACACGATTTGTGACGCCACACTACTGACTGGCACTTCTTTAGTGGAGATTGGTACTTTTTCGCCCTGTGTACTATTTCGCCCACCTAAGATAGATCGGTCTTTTTTAAGGTCTAAAAATTAGTTAAGCCATTGAAATGCCAAAAGATGTCTTAGTTTCAATTGAAATTTTAAAAAAATGGTGATATTTCACTGGTTAAATTAATTTTTAGACCTTAAAAAAGACCGATCTATCTTAGGTGGGCGAAATAGTGCACAGGGCGAAAAAGTACCAACCTCCCCTAGTCTAGCATTAATTAGTACATGTATTCCGTGCCGATGGTATGCTGGTGGTATATGACTGAGACGACTGCTGCATTTATGTAGTGGCATCAGTTATGTGAGAGGGTTTCCTGCATGCATGCAGGGAGAGGGGGGGGGGGGGGGGGTGTTGTTTTTTTTTCCGTTTCTTTTTGTTTTTCT
>JBCEWB010070869.1:2299-13244 GCA_039654565.1 Peronia peronii | reverse complement strand
GAGTGTTCTATTTTTAGCAGGAGGGTACAAACATTCCGGCGGGGATTTCCAGGTTTTTGCTTAGTCGAATATGAACTGTTACGCATTCTAAACACGAAACACAATTTCTTTGAGTAACTCAGTTTAATCATCCAAATTACCAATATCGAGGTGCGTACGCTTGCCATGCACTTCATGCAGCAGGGCAGTATTGGTTTGACCTATATTAAAAAAAATCTCCCACGAAGGTCGTGGGTTCTCTTCTTGTATTTGTATAAAATTTCTGGGCATGACAATTTTTGGTGTCGACAGTTACTCCCCGGGAATAGGAGTTGGGATGACGCATTTTTCATAAACGCTGTATACTTAGATGTTTGTGCGATGCTCATTCTGCAGCTGTTGTCGGGAAAAAAATGCTTACACGGCCGCCGTTCTACAGAAGAAACAACATCAACAACAAAAACAGAAAAAAAGGCTGTCAATGGAACTGAGCATTGGGAAGAAAACTCTTGTTAGTGACACGAATGTCTGTCTGTCTGTGCTGGAGTGGACATCCTTTGGTCAGAGCAGGAACACACAGGAAAAACGCTTGGTCAGTTGTTTGGTATCCCCCTCCCCCCCTCCCCCCGAAAAAATAACCCACCCCTCGCTCTCTTTCTTTCTCTCTTTCCTGCTCCTCCTCCGGATTTCCACCTTCAGTGTCCTGTGCTCCTGTCCCATAACTCGAGGCAGGTCGGGAAGCTGTGCTGTTTACTTCCGGTTTTCTCCGCAATCACTGGTCTAAAAATAGCTCACAGTGTGTGGGAAAAGACCCTGCAGTCAGAGATACGCAGTATTTTTAGTCTCTCCTCCCGCTATCTCTTTAGCTCGGAAGAAACAATTCTCTTGAGGCGCTTTTTAATCTCTCAGCAATCTAACGTATTCAGCAAAAACCAAGTAGGTAATATTCGTAGAATGTACAGATAGCTCTAGTGGTATCAAACTGCCACACATCAGCAGGAGCGGAATGTGGAGGGTTGGTTTGGATATGTTAGGTGTCCATCGCAAGCCGCCGATGATGACGGCGACGGTGTAGTGCAATGAGAGCTCATATTGCTCTGCAGACCAAAGCTAGAAGTACACGGGAGCCCACAAAATGGGATGCAACACAATGAAATCAGGCTCTCGTCAAATTTTGAGCATATGGAATTATTGGTATGGCTTTGAAGATTATTCATTTCCCTTTCTGTGTGTGAAAAAATCTTTGCTTTACTTCGAGTAGAAGTCGAGCTATTGGCAATTAAAGACGATGGGGTGACCTGTTGCTGCAGCTGAATTTAGTGAGAAAATGGCCGATCACTTTTGTTAATCCTTATTTATCCTTATTGGGCCATACCACTCAGTTACAATTTTTGAGCTTTTACTCAATCTATTTCAGCAAATTTAACTCTGAAATGCATTCTGAGACTGATATAGAAAGGATTTGTGAAGAAAAGAAAATAACGTTGAAAATTCATTCACTGTTGAAAAACACGTGATTTCTTAGTCGCCTGCATTTCACGAGCGCCTGATTTCATCGTGTTGCGTCTCACATGTCTCACAGATGGATTTCTGAGGACGAGGTTCTGCAAGTTTTCCCTGCCAGCTGCCAAACGTAGTCTTCTGTCCTTCCCAAAGTCAGTGGTTGCCGTAGAAGTTAAAAGTATCCAGGACTCTAGGCTGGATATGATGTTGTGGATTTTCTTATCTATCGATATAATCAGCCCTTTGCAGGATGTTTCCATAATATATTAAGGACTTCGTGAATCATGTGTGTTGCTTAGCGGTTCTCTAATCCTAAAACTGCCACTAAAATGATTCAACTATCGGTTATGTTATTCGTATGTGTCCAGTTCAGGGTGTCTGTAAGCCAGGTGTAGAAAAGACTTGATAGACAGACTGTCAGATAAGTAGACTTTCAGAGAGTAGAAAAAACTTGATAGACAGACTTTCAGATAGGTAGACTTTCAGAGGGTGGAAAAGACTTGATAGACAGACTGTTAGATAAGTAGACTTTCAGAGTAGAAAAAAACTTGATAGACAGACTTTCAGATAGGTAGACTTTCAGAGAGTAGAAAAGACTTGATAGACAGACTTTCAGATAGGTAGACTTTCAGAGAGTAGTAAAGACTTGATAGATAGACTTTCAGATAGGTAGACTTTCAGTGGGTGGAAAAGACTTGATAGACAGACTGTCAGATCGGTAGACTTTCAGAGGGTAGAAAATATTTGATAGATAAGTCGCGTAGCTATTTGATACGATCGTGAATATTTGGTCATGATAAGTGACTTTCGTTTTCCTTGAGCACATCGCCTGCAGAATTTTATTGCGACAAAGCACAGGGATTTTCGGCATTTAGACATATGATCCAATGTACACACTGAATACCAGTCACTAATCCCGATCATTTAATAACTTTGACCATGTTGCTCATAATATGTTGGTTATAATATACATGTATTTGCTTGAACTTGCTTACATCTGTCTTTTTAGTTTTGCTATACAATATTTGACTACCCAAAATTTATATACACCTTTTGATAGCCCTTTATAACTCATAAACGCATTGTCCGTTCAGGGCTACATTATTTTATCTATCTACACCTTGACCAGAATTTTACCGTGTAAATGTACCCACCGTGTTAGACACAATATAGCCGTTATCGTGATGATGTGCCATTAAACCCCAACACATACAAACAAGCAAACAAACGAACAAACGTGTACAGGAAGCCATCATGATAAAGCACCGGTATTTCTTCTTTGATTGTCATTTACTTATAATTAACAAATTTTAATAATAATTATGTTCTTGATACATAACGTTATGTTAACTGACAGCTTGGTTAGTACTATAAATAGTATCTGTGCTCTTCTGCGCAAACAACCACCACCACCACCACCACCACCACCACAACAACAACAACAACAAAAACAACAACTTAGTCTTACGTTACTCACACGGCTCCGTGTGTTTACTTGCGGTATGATCTAAAAGTAATTCATTTGACTCTTGTTGGCAGTTTCACTTGCAAACAAACAAACAAACATAAACAAACAAGATAACAACAACAACAACAAAAAACAGTAATAGCCCCTCCCCTCTCTCTCTCTCTCTCTCTCTCTCTCTCTCTCTCTCTCTCTCTCTCTCACCCGCGCTCCCCCGCAATGGACATCTCCCCTTTCTGACATCTTAGCTGTTACAGAGTTGTAAGAGAAATCGAACTTGCCGTGATGTCAGTAGGGATCAGAATGATTAAGCTCTAGAAATGTTGCAGTTTCCATTTCACCGTTAATCATTGTAAATCAGAGGCTGTGAAATTGTAGCTCTTCTAGAAATGTACTTTTCTATGCACAAGCGTTTGTCTGCCTTATCTCGAGCCGTGTCTGACCAGCGTCCACTTCCATGTCCAGTAGTGGCTTTTGGCCAGTGGTCCTGTGAGAGCGGGGGGAGGCTCGGGGCGAAGATTACAACCTAATGAAGCAGAAGAAAAACACGTGGCTTTTTCTCGCTGAGCGCCGGACAGAACACAAGGTCAGCTGCACCGGTCAGCGGGCTTGACCAACCTTTCTGTTTTATTGGTCTGAGTCACAGAGGTTGTATGTAAGTCTTGAGTTCCGGACTGTTGACCTGCCGGCTGGACATACACCTGGCTTACAGACACCCTGAACTGGACACATACGAATGACATAACTGATAGTTGAATCATTTTATTGGCAGTTCTAGGGTTAGCGAAGAGCTAAGCAACACGAGTAGTTCACGAAATCCTTAATATATTATGGAAACATCCTGCAAAGGACTGATTATATAGATCTTTTTTTCTTTTTTTTTCTGTTTGAAGAATATTCAGTTGTCAGTAACGTCCACATCTCTATACTATAAATCTGCAACAAAACCCATTAAAGAATGGACTCGAAAACTACAGAATGTATCCATATGAAATTTGGCACCCAAAATTGTTGCACAGCAATCTGTGTTTCTACTTACATAAAGCCGGGAAAAGCTTACTATGTTTAACGTTATCCTAAAAGGGCGATATTAATTGAATAGTAAACTTGCGAGAGTGTTTGATCCAAATTGTACGTTCGGTAGAACGACGCGTCCAAAACACTAGACGGATTTTTTGTTTGAGTAACATTCAATTTCATCACCCAAAATATCAACATCGAGGTGCGCTCGCTTGCCATACACTTTGAGTCGTAGATCAGTTTCGGGTTATCCAGTTTTTGTTGAAAATCTTCCACAAAGGCCGTGGGTTCTCTTCTAGTTATAATACAAAGGTGTTGAGTCCCAACCTGACTGTCAGACAGGACTGTCATTTATTATCATTACGTGTTCTGGTGTGGATATAGGGTTAAGGTTAAAATTTGACTTCAGTTAAGTTCACCGAGAATAGGATTTCTTATCACATACTACTTGGACAAAAGTATTGACAAATAAATGGCTTAGAATGTTTAAAAAAAAAAAAGAAATCATCAAACGGGATCACGGTCTAGTGACACATAGCGTACTCCTGGGCCATTTTTAGACACGTGGGTAAAGTTCGTCCGACAAATCGAAGAAAATGGAACATGTCGTACTTCAATCCGACTGACCTCTGCCAGCCGGCGACAGTCAGAGGTGACTGTAATTACACCGTCCGTTTTGTCTCTATTTTCCTTCTTGCACCACTTCAATCCGTGACTTTGTCGCTGTTGTCTATCGGATTGTCTGACCAGTATGTTTTCGGCCTTACGCGGAATGCTTGCGACACCGACAATATATCCTTCAACAGACTCACTCGCACGAGCCACCGACGTGCGCGGACAACTTCAGATTTTACCATGACGTACCGTTGCAAAAATTAAAAGCTCCCTTTTTTTTTCATCAAATGTTATTTTTGATGACAGATTTGAAATCAGCGACCAAAAATTGGGATAGGGTGCGAAAATTTCGCGATTTATTGCCTATAAAGTAATTTTTAATTATTATTATTTTTAAATTCAACTGTGCCTAAAACAAACGAAGGCGACAGTCTGACGGATTCACTTTGCTTACGTTTTCCTCCGACAGCCGCCTACCTTTTGGTGACTGCTAATCGGACGGACCAGTGTGTTTTCGGCCTATGTCTGAAATTTGGGAATTTCGAGTTTCTTTTTCCCCCGTCAAGGTGAGCCAGAAATACATACTGTGACACCATCTCGAGTCAAACTGACCATAGAAATGTAGGAAAAAATCTGCAAAGATCCCACGCACAGCCTCCTGTTTATAAATTGATGTCAGTTTTTACTCCCTGGTGGGGCGGGGGACGCAGTGGCTCTGTGGTTTGGCGTCTGCTCACGGAGAAAACAGGCCGGGTCGACTCGCGGGTCCTGCATCGGGGGATGGAAGGACACGAAGATCGAAAACCCGCATTTTTTCAGTGACTCAATGGTCCCCTGGCTTCCTGTGGTCCCATGTGCTTTCTGTCATAAAGAAGCCCGACGTCTAGCCTTCTCCGATAAGGGCGAATATATTTCGGAGATCCCGTGTGTACGTTGCGCACGCTAAAGAACCTTTGGCAGTTCAAAATCTATAAAAGAATAGGCTGCGTGCCGCTGTCCGGGCAAAATTTCCAAATTCCAAATTTCTATCCACAAAATTCTCAGCAAATTCTGCCGCGACTGATGTAACTTAATATTTTGTTGTTGTTGTTGCTGTTATTGTTGTTGTTGTTGCTGTTATTTCTTAAGCCTTTTAATCCTACAAAAGTAGGGGATTATCCCGCCCTAAGTGGTTGAGCTGGTTTTTCGTTGTTTTTGTGAGAAGAATTTTTTGTAGACAGAAATTTCGTCCAGGCAGCGGCGTCTCAGCCCACTCTTCATCCAATTTTTAACTGCCTAGGATTTTTTAACATGCGTAACATACACACCCGACCTCCGAAATACATTCGCCCGTATGCGAGAAGACTAGACATCGGGTTTCCCTACCCAGGAAACCAGGGAGCCGCTAAGTCACTGAAAAAATACAGATTTCAATCACTCAAGGAGACCAAAACAATTGATAACCTTCGATTCATTGTGTACATTTACGTCAAGCGAGGTAAGATTAGCCGTAACAATGGGTTATATCTCGGATATGATAACATGTCAAAGAAAACACATCTGCTGAATGTCAAAACTGGGTAACTGTCAGTCAGAAAATTTTACTTTTCTGATTGCGATACTTGGGTGGATGGCTGGGCGGGTGAGTGATGGATGGATGGATGAATAGATGGATGGATAGATGGATGGATGGATGGATGGATGAATGGATGCATGGGGACGGGCAGACGGATGAATGGATTGGATGAAAAGATGAATGGATAGATGAATACATAGATTTTGGATGGATGAATGATTGATGCGTGAATGGGTTTGTGGATGGATGGATGGATGGATGGATGGATGGATGGATGGATGGATGGATAGGTGCATGGATGGACGGATGGATGGACGGAAGGACGGACGGATGGATGGGTGGATGGATGGATGGATAGATAAGTGAATGGATGGACGGACGGACGGACGCACGGACGGATGGGTGGATGGATGGATGGATGGATGGACGGAGGGAATGATGGTGTCGGCTCCTTTCTGTTATAACTGACCAAGGGCAACGTGTGTTTGAGACGTGGTGCAGGACTATCTTTCATGGCAATAGAGAACCTTGTATGTTCTGCCACTTAACAAGACCAAAGACTACAATTACGTTTCAGACTGAAAGTCCATAGGCAATCAAAAGCTACATAACTGAGCACTTAGACCACTTAGCAGCTGATCAAGCGCTTTACATTATCAAGCCTGTCATCGTAATAGATTTTAAACGGCGGGGAAGTCCCATCACCAAGTGTAAGTATACTTGGCTAAGTCAAGTTATCGTTATCAGTCGAATCGAGAGGGGCGAAGCTGGCATAATTATGGCGGAATGACGTCAATTAAATTTATGACTAGTCATATGTCGGCTAAAAGTTACGAAACTATTTGTCTGTCCTTTTTTCATCTTGTAATGAGATGGTCACAGTAAATGCAAAAAAAAAAAAAACCAGAAATTTCACAGTACGTAGTCACTGGTACAGTTCGGATCTCCTAAAATCCCACAACGACGACACCGATGAACATGATGCCATATTATGGAACTTCGGACTTGACATGGATGTAGTTCTGGCTTGGTGGGAATGAGAAATGGGTATTGTTTTAATAAAGGGGCATGTGGGCCATGTTGGTGAGCCCACGGTCGCAAAGCTCAGTGAGTAGGAAGAAAACATCATAAGATACGACAAAATAATATAAGTTAAGAAGAGAGAAGATAAGACAAGATAAGATAAATGCTGTATGTACTCAAAAGGAAAAGCAATGGACGGTTGATGAGACTTAATATTTACATTAACATGCAGACAAAAAGATCACGAACAGCATTAGAGCATGGCAGACACAAGGAACATTGCGTCAGTTTGACAAGCGAACCGCTGATGGCAGAAATGTAGTGCATCGCGAAGTCGGTCCATCTTCTATGCTCAAACATCAAACACTTTTTGACCGACAATTATGCTGTGGAATCCCTGAACCAAAAAGCGGAATCTTCGCAAAAAAAAAAAAAAAAATGCCCTGGAAGCTGAATAAGCTTTGATGCCATAATATTCGCTGGCCTCGGGCGAGAGGGTTTGGGGGTGGGGGTGGTTGTGGGAGATATGAAGGGGACGGGAATGGCGAGGGAAAGAGAGGGTGATCGTAGATACAGGTGTCTGATTCTCCATAAACAGTGTCGGACATTCGAAAACTACCTAAGACTTTTTTTTACAGTGGTCCAACGGTCCGCCCTCTTCTCGAATAGAGAGACTCGATACCAACCTTCCGGATAATGAGACATAATTATATTTCGCAGGTCTCATCTGTACGCTACGCGCCCTAAAGGGACCTTGCCAGTTGAAAATCGATTCCAGAATTGGTGTAGAGGCTAGCCAAAAAGTCTACAGAATTCCTATTCCAAACTTTCTTCTAATTGAACTGGGCAGGCATTTAGAGTCCGTCTAATCCTACTCTGGCAGACTTTATACATAGTAAAACGAGCGAAGTGGAGAAATGGAAAAGCTAAGAACGAACTATCTCTATCTCGCTGTGGGCGAAGCTGTGACACAGGTTCAACGAATTATTATCTCCATATAAATTAACAGAATGAACAAACCAAGAGGAAGGCGTTTATGGTCTGAGCTTTGGGTGGCAATGTCAGTTTGATTTCAAGTTGTGTTTCTTCCAGGGGCGAGGGGGTGGGGGGGAGGGGGGGGGGATTTGTTTCACAGGATGACGCAAGCTAGTTTATTCGAATTACATTCCGAACAGTCAGACAGACCAATAAGCAGACAGGCGGACGGACAGACAGACAGACACACCAGACGGACAGTGCTGACTGATTTAAGTTTCAAGGGTTTGAAAATGACATTATGAGCCATACGAAGTAAGACAATGCTGGAGACAAAGTTCAGGCAAAGTCCTTGAGAATAGAAGACAAGGGAAAATCAAGAAGTGCTCACACGTTTATTCGTTCTGCCTGGCAGTTCTCTACAAACATAAAAATAAAAACGATCTCACGCCAAAGAGTGGGTATTATCTATCTGTGAGCCTATATAGACAAGCAGTCTGTGACGCAACAGAAAGTTCATGAACCTACTCGATGATATCCTACATTTCTTTTCAACTATCAGCTTCATCATTTATGATTACAGCATGACCAAATATCTGCACTATACTGTTATGTCTGCCTGACACGTGGAAACAGCCTGTGTAAGTATGACGGGTTATCTGCTATCTGCAAAGATTTGAGAGAATTAGGACAAATCAATTACAGCTTCAGAGCCCACAGACTGAAAAACTATAAATGACCTGAGCGACAATAATGCAGCGTTGACCTTCATTAGAATAAAACTGTAACAGAAGGAGATCCTGGACGATTCATGTCCTGCAGAGAGAATCACCCAAACTAGGCTATCAACGATAGAAAACATAAGATTAACCCTTTACCTGTACGGAGTCTTATCATATTTACATCACTGTGGGCTACTAAGGCCAACTATGCTTTATCCCTCGCGATGGCCGTGTCAAGAGCGAGTTTTTCTCTCACAATCAAATCTGTCGATGTAAAAAGCTGATCTATATTTGCTATCAAATTATGCAGCCATATGAGAAGTGAAAACACAAGCGGTACTCACTCATCAGATCCAACGTTTGAGAAAATTGGAGTGTTTCTTTTCTTTCTTTTCTTTTCTTTTTTTTTTTTTTTAATTTAATCATCAATTTTAAATTTTGGTAATCATTAAACTGGAGTTTGCAAGTATTTGTATTTTGCTTCTTTTCCTGGAAGAATAGGCAGTGCAAAGCTAATATTGTGAATATGGATGGTGCATAACATAATAGAGAAAAACAGAGAGCGAGAGAGAGAGACGAAGAGAGAAAGACAGAGAGAGACAGAGAAATGGGACTGGTACCAGATATATTTCCGTCCCCCAAATACGCAAAGAAACTGAATAATGATATAATAATTGTCTACTGAAATGTCGCCCGTTGAATCTGGACAATAAATAAATAAAAAAATAAAATAAAAAGAAGGGCATAGGTCGCCAACAAGCATTCTGAATCTGTTAAGCAAAAGGCAGAGAAAAATGGTCTCGTCATCGGTAACTGGGACAGAAAGTGCAAGGGAAAGGATACTCATAATTGGATAGTGATCTCAGCATTATTATAATGACAAAATCACAGCTCGTCTTATCATCCATATCAGTCCTATCCATGCGTGTCAAAATCACTATCACCTGACCACAGACGATTATTGTCGACCTTTCCTCTGTTCCCACAAGTCCTTTTTAGATCCTGAACGTTTTAGATAGTGCCATCAATGCGAGATTTAAAAAAAAAAGAATTTGTTCCATGCTTCATTTACAGGCACGTCACAACGATAACCACTTCGCTGCCTGCCACAGTGACTGTCTGTCAACAACTTATTCACCGTTCTTTTCTTCTTCTTTTTTTTTTTCTATGTACGTGAGTAGCCCTTAAATTCCAAGAAAGTACAATTATCTCGGATTCAAGTGCCTGTCTGTTTTTGCTGAGAAGAACTGTCATGGGTAGAATTTGGAAATTACAAACTTTACTCGACAGCGGCGTCTCCTTCCCAATGTTTCACTGCCGAGGGCTCTTTAACGTGTGTAATGTATACACCAGACCTCCGAAATATCCCTTGTCTTGCAAAGGACATCAAATTTTGCAGAATGTCCGTTAAGTCTGGACACAAAGGTAAAATGGCTATTCTCAGAAGAAACAAACAAACAAAACAAAAACAAATTATTTCATTGGAATATTAATATATAAGACCTTTTTTTTTTTAAATGATTTCCGCCAATTATGATGCAAAATAACATTTGATGCCCTTTGCTAGATTGACATAAACCCGATGCATTAATTCCACAAACAAAAAATACTTCTATATTATATATATTATACACCCTGTATAGTGACAGTTATTCTTGTTCCGGAAATGGCAGTTTAAGCCTAGAGGCAAATAGTGTTATTGGGACCCAGCAACCTACTTGCTATATTGTCTGTTATATCGAGGAAAGTTCAAAAACAAAATAAAATAAGTAAGTTTTTGACCAGGTAGGCCCTTACCATTTTCACAGTTAAGAGGCCGACTAGAGCTTCCACCTTATTTTGTATACGAGAACTGATCACCTTCAAAAAATTTCTTTAAAGAAGAAATAATATCGCTGGTCATGGCGATGCAGATATATAGCGCAAAGCAAGGCCCTATTTACTGCCTACCGCGCTGCAGTCAGCTGATTAAATTAGACACGGTCTTGCTGCCGTTGGGATGAATTCCTTATAATATAAAATGCCCGCCCACATAAACAAAACAGAGGCGATGTGTGTGTGTGGGGGGGGGGGGGGGGGGGGGGGGGG
>JBCEWB010070858.1:0-13245 GCA_039654565.1 Peronia peronii | reverse complement strand
CCCCTCCCCAAACCCTGCCTTGTTTTTTCCTCCCCCCTCTTTCCCTCCCCCCCCCCCCCCCCTTGACATACACCAAAACTACACCCGACATTTCCTATTTTTGTCTTACCTAATCCAAACATACCTTAGCTCAGCAGTTAATGACGAAACGATGTCTTCGGGACAACAAATGCTTCACTCGCTATTTGCTTTCTGTCAAATTTTAATTGAAAATGGCACAGGGTTACATTTCCATCTTTTCTAAAACAAAAATCGCAGAACTTCTTACCTGGCTGAGACAGAAACAGAGAGAAAAAGAATAGAACTCACACACACACACACACACACACACGCGCACACACACACAGACACATACAAAGCAGAAAGGAAAACAACACAACTACAAATGAGATAACTCTTTGTTCGGCAATTAATTATCGCCTTGAGTTCACCCCCCCCCCTTCCTCCCTTCCCTCCCCCCCTCCCAACCTCGATGTTCCTTACCTGTAATGTGTCACTCACTTTATGCAGCACGCGTGCAGTGAAGAATTCCCTCTGTGCTCACGCGCCAACTGTCTGGCGCCATGATACAGCTCAAAACAAAGCATGTGAATTAAATTCCTCCCCCTCTCTTCCATTTCACTATTCTACCGACAGTCTCTCTCTCTCTCTCTCTCTCTCTCTCTCTCTCTCTTCATCTCTCCATCTTGTAAATGAAAATGAACGCGACTCCTCTTTCCGTGTCTCAATGTTGTGTAGAACTTAAAAAGGAAAAAGGACTCTGTCTCACCCTCTCTCCATTTTGTGAATGAACATGAAAGAGACTCTCTCTCTCCTTCTCTCCGTCCTATTTCTTTTGCTCCATCTCTCCATCTTGTGCATGAACGAAAGTGAAAATTGACTCTCTCTTTCTCTCCCCAGCTCTTTTTCCCTCCATCTTGTGAAGAAAAAGGAAAGCGGTTCTCACTCTCTCCATCTTTTGAAGGAAAGGAAAACCTACACCGCCCTCACCCCCCCCCCCCCCCACACACACACAAGAAAAAAAACCCTCTTAAATGATGAAATGGACACCCTGTCATGCCATGTCTCACATCTTACGCTAGCGTTGTGTAATTTCATTAGATTACATTACACAGATTTGTAATATTGCACAGTGTTTACCTTTGCATTCCATCGAATTATACCAGTAGCTTAGATACTTCATATTACCTCATATTTCACTCTACCATAATCCGTCGTGTTCTATCCATTTCGCATTTGATCTTTATTGAGCATGTCCTTCACAATTTCCTAACGTATTTTATTAAATATCTTTACAAGTTATACTTTACCGCGTCAACCGCCATTCTAAGCTCACTTTTTTTTTCTTTTTTAAAATTTTTATTTATTTAATTATTTATTCATTCACTTATTTAGTAGTTATTTATTTATTTATTTATTTATTTATTATGTATACATTTTGTATGTTTGTTTCTTTCTTTGTTTTTAAGACAGAAACAATAGGAAAAAGAAGAAGAAAAAAAGTAACAAGGAGATGAAAACAAAACAACACAAAACAAGAAAAACAGTGAAAACTTAATCTTCTTCATCAAAGCGACCAGACCCCGTGGCGCAGAGCTGAAATCTTTTCCATCTCATTAGTTGATCCATCGGCCGCATGGTTTTCATCGTGTCTTTTAATGATTTAATTACTCGCCCATTCTCGCTTCCTAAGCGACTTTCTTCCGAGCAGTTTCTTATCAAAAGGCCTCTGTAAGTCAGTGGCAAATGCGCTCTAGTGATAAAACTGGCTGTGTCGCGCGCAGAGACGTGAGTGGGACAGTGAACTGAGTATCTGGTAAGACCAGTGCGGGAGTAACAATCTGTACTAACAAGTTATAGGGACCTTGTTATAGGATTCGAACCTGGAACATTTGAACCCGAATGCGACGGTCCAACCACTAAAACACAGACACCGACAGATAGGAGAGTTATCATGGTTTCACCTCCAGTCATATTTATATTAAGTTAACCATTCTTCTATCTCCCCCTCCGGTACTCACACCATCTGCATGTCAGTGGTGACCCTGGTCTAGCTACCACTTGGACCTTCGCCTTCAGCCCTGCCTACCTCTGCAAGGTCACACTCACGCATACATAAAATATAATTTTTCATGTAATCATCGTGAAAAAGCAACGGCCCGAAATGTATCACCAAAGTACGATATTGTTTCTTTTCTTACCTGCACAGATTACACGCATGAAAAGGACACTTATTCCCATAATTTTCTAAACCCCTCCCGAGGAAAAAAGAGGCATAAATCATGTTCTCTTTGCGAAGTCATCTCTTGCCTCTCCTTTCCTGCTGTTTTTTTTTTCCACCCCCCCTCCCGCACACACACATATACCACCAGGCACCACCAATCATTCTCTGCCCGGTGATGGCGTGCAATCATTTACCTACGTAAGAATCCATTGTTCTCTCATTTTTTATGGACCATAGACAGATCGTTCCTCCTCTGTCTCACATTCTCTCCCCACCTATCTCTCTCTCTCTCTCGCTGTTTCTACCACTATCTCCTCAGATCCTCTCTCCGTATCTCTTTCCTTACATCACATTTCCTTCCCCTCACCCTATCTCTCTCGATTCTTTTGTCTTTCCTTCTCCATCTTTCTCTCCCCACTCTCTCTGTCACTTCAAACTCTCGCCTCGTCTCTCTTTAGCTCTCTCTCCTCCTTGTTTCTCAATCTCCCTCCTCTTCTCTCTCTTCCCGTTCTCTCTGTCGCTTTAGAAACTGTTTTCTTTCTTTCTTTCCATCTCTCTATCTCCCCCCACTCTCTCTCTCCTACGCAGGAACTGAAGTCCCATAATGCCTCACAGTAAAACAGGATGCAAACTAATGGAGACGTGTCCCGTCACCAATTACTCACGGGGAGGATGAGTGAGTGGAGAATCGGGGAAAAAAAAGAAGAAAAAACCAGAAACATCTTAGCCATTAACTTTCGACAGCCGCCACCTCATACAAATGATGAATAGCGCCATTCAGGTGTGGAAGTTGTAAAATCTGTCTCTCTGGTAGCCAACAGGTCCATTACAGATTTCTGTATAACCGTAGGTTTCTTTTTTTTTCTTTCTATGCAAGTGCACGCCTAGTTCCACATGTGGAAAAAAAGTCAAAATTTTGATAATGATCTGTGGAAAGAAAAATTAAGAGAAAGATGAAGAAATGGACACATTCGACGGATATGTGAAGCTTCAGGTTGCTGAAGAATATGCAACATTTTTAGTCCATTTTTATTTGGCACGTGTTGGGTACTGTGCATCCATTGTGGAAAAGACGTTAAACAATCTCAATCTCTCTCTCTCTCTCTCTCTCTCTCTCTCTTTCCGCGTCTTCCATATGGCTCAGAGAATCTGTCCACGACCCCCTTCTTTCCAACCTTCCTTCCTTCCTTCTCGGCTACTGCAACGGTCTCTGACTTTCTCTGGGCATACCTGTCTCTGACTTTCTCTGAGCATACTTCTCTGACTTTCTCTGGGCATATTTGTCTCTGACTTTCTCTGGATATACCTGTCTCTGACTATCTCTGGGCATACCTGTCTCCGACTTTCTCTGGGCATACCTGTCTCTGACTTTCTCTGGGCATACATGTCCCTGACTTTCTCTGGGCATATCTGTCTCTGACTTTCTCTGAGCATACTTCTCTGACTTTCTCTGGGCATATCTGTCTCTGACTTTCTCTGGGTATACCTGTCTCTGACTTTCTCTGGGCATATCTGTCTCTGACTTTCTCTGGGTATACCTGTCTCTGACTTTCTCTGAGCATACCTCTCTGACTTTCTCTGGGCATATCTGTCTCTGACTTTCTCTGGGCATACCTGTCCCTGACTTTCTCTGGGCATACCTGTCTCTGACTTTCTCTGAGCATACTTCTCTGACTTTCTCTGGGCATATCTGTCTCTGACTTTCTCTGGGTATATCTGTCTCTGACTTTCTCTGGGGCATACCTGTCTCTGACTTTCTCTGGGCATGCCTGTCCCTGACTTTCTCTGGGGCATACCTGTCTCTGACTTTCTCTGAGCATACCTCTCTGACTTTCTCTGAGTATACATGTCTCTGACTTTCTCTGGGTATATCTGTCTCTGACTTTCTCTGGGTATACCTGTCTCTGACTTTCTCTGGACATACCTGTCTCTGACTTTCTCCGGACATACCTGTCTCTGACTTTGTCTGGGCATACCTGTCTCCGACTTTCTCCGGACATACCTGTCTCTGACTTTCTCTGGGCATACCTGTCTCTGACTTTCACAACCAACAGTTTCAGTGAATATGACGTCATCAGCCATTTTGTATGCCATCGGAATACTTGATGGCTATAAGAAGTAGTTACCACCTTTGATAGGCTCATTCAGTCTTTTAGTAAATAAATACAAGTATAAAATATGCATACCGAAAAACTGAAAACGGAGTTTTCATTTAGTCACTAGATGACCATTACAGCGTCCGAGTATCATAATACCTTGGTGATGGTCACAACTAAGCCTTTCCTTCCATAGCATATCTTTTCTTTATTCTGGATTTCTCTACTTTACCTCTCCTGGATAATTTGATGTGCTTCATCTTCCTCCCTCACCCCCGGCCAGATACCAAATGAATCTTTTAATTGACAATCAAGAATGTTGTTCGTCCTTCGTTGTGGAAGATGATCATGGCATCAAACTAGTTAGGGATTGAGCTAATTCGGTGGGTCCGGAGGTGACTGGTGAGGCCAATCCGGGCGAGGAGCCTCTCCCACAGGTAGGACAGAAGTGGGTAGGGGCTGTGCTGTTGGTGCTGGTGCTGGTGGCTCTGGCCTAGCGTACTGCTCGTTTCTTCTGTGCTTGAGAGGACCTACTGTGGTGGCACCTTTGGTGATGAGATGGCGCCAGGAGGGTCTGTCGGAGGCCAGTGTCTCCCAGGATTCTGTATTGATGTTGAAGTCCTTAAGGGAGACCTTCAAACTGTCTTTGAAACGTTTTCTTTGCCCTCCGACTGTGCGTTTGCCCAGAATACAATCAAGAATACGAAGGTCAAGGCTACCGAGCCGTTCTGTCCATTCATACCTTTTCTGATTTTGTGTCTCTTACTTCACACACTACGTCCTGTTGACCTCTCCGCAACATCTAATGATACCAGCGGACACACTCACTTCCCTCCCTTTCCCCAAAGTACTTTTTCCTGACTGTCCGACCATGCCACTTGTCATCTCTCTTCTCTACGTCTCAGTGACATGGCTACAGACCATTCGACTAATATCAGGTCTTTTCTGATATTGAATCTCTGCGCTAACTTACTCTTCCCTTAGTTGCTTCGTCACATTTTATCCTGCTCCTTCTGCTCCTTCACCCCCCCCCCCCCACACACACACACCGCCACCGCCCCTCCTTCCCCTCCCCTCCTTCCAGGGAGTGGTCTTACTCATACCTTCACGAGAAAAAACCCGATACCATCACCAATTACATGGTTACAAAAGCCGGTCGACCAATAGCAGTCTCTTTTGATATCAGACCTCTGCGCTTACCCACTCTTCCCATAGGTACTGTTTTATATTCTATCCTACCCTTCACCCCCACCCCCCTCCCCCCCGCAACTCATCTCTTCACTAGATAAAAACGTTATACTGTAACATCATCACCATCATCATTTACCTGGGACATTGCTACTGAGCAGTTCGACTCAATATTCTGAACTCTGTGACTCTGGATCGTTGCATTATCCTGCCCTATCTCCTCTCTTAAGTACTTAGTTATTCACTACGCTGTCCTTTCATCTCCCCCCCCCCCCCCCCCAAACACGCACTTTGGCCCCTAATTCACACGGCCCCCGTCCTTGTCCACGATTACTCTCGCTCACTTTCAAAAAGAACAACCCACGAGTCCCTTAGCGAATCCACTCGAGCGTGCCTGGATAGGCCGCCTCATTTGTTATCCCAACATGGCCGCGGCTAATTCTTTACAGACGACGACCGATGTTGAGGAACAGAAAAACGCACTCCCAAATTGTTCCCGCCTTTTACCTGTAGTGAGTTTTCCGGGGGCGAGCCTGGGCTAGTGGTTCCTTTTCACCGAGCGGTTTATATAAACGTGCGCTTCGATTGATCGAGTAAACATTCAGATTGTTCGATCTAGCTTGATCATTAACTTCTTTGGTCTTGTGGCATTTGAGAGGGGGGGGGGGGGGAGGGAATATTATCGAACTCAATCAGGAAGAAGAAAGGGACGAATACTTCAAGTCCTATGTCATTCTTAAACTAAACATACTGTTGCTACTACATACTACTAAAATTGCTACTGCTATTATTGCTACTACTACTACACTTTTACTGCTATTACTACTTTTATTACCACTGCTATTGCCATTACTATTATTACTACTACGACTACTTGCGACCACTGCGACTATTTCTACTACTACTACTACTACCATTTCTACTATTATTATTACTATTACTACCAGTACTACAACTACTACTATTACTATTGCTATCATTATTGCTATTGCTACGACTATTGCAGTACTACGATCGAATCAACGAAAACTACTACTATTACTACTACTATTGCTGCTTCCACTACTACGATCACTATTACCATCATTACGACTACTACAACTATTTTTGTTAAAAGAAATTGAAGATTTGTATCTTTCTATACCTACTAGAAGAGAACCCAGGGCCTTCCTGGTAGATCTTTTTAAAAATAGATGTCAGACCGATACTGCCATGTGACTTGAAGTGTATGGCAAGCGTGCGCACCTCCATGCTGGTATTTTGGGTGATTAAACTGAATGTTACTCAAAGAAAACGTGTTTAGTATTTTGAACGCGTCATTCTATCGAACGTACAATTCGGATCAAGCACCCTCGCGATTTTATTATTCAATTATTACAGCATTTGTAGAATAACGTCCAAGATAATAAGCTTTTTTCCGGGTTTATGTACATAGAAACACAGATCCATATGCAACAATGTTGTGTGCCATATTTCAGATGGATCCATTCAGCAGTTTTCGAATCCATAAGCCTATTGTGGGTTTTCTTGCAATTTTATAATATAGATTTATACTTTAAGGCTGTAATTAAATTCTTGATAGTTAGATAGACTGGTACACCACTGAATTTGCCGTCTTGAAATTGGACAAAAAGAATCTTCATTTACCTCTGTCTTTCTGTACTTACCTAGTCTTGAAATCCACAAAACATAACATCTGAATGTTCGATGGACTCAGACACTACTGGACCTGCTGCCTTGAAAATTATCGCAAAAACAAATGTAGAATTTCCCATCCTCCTATCTCTATCTGATTCTGTGCTTTGTATCTACGCCTAAATATTATTTGATTGATAGGCGGATATTGGGGATGCCGCTTTGAAGATATTTTGTAAAAGATTTCGTGAAATGTCCAGTGTTTCCACCCATCAAAAAATGTACCAGATTATGTGGTTGTAATTTGATTTTAATTATGAAACAATAATTTTGTAGTCATTGCATGAAGATGTCTGACCTGAGATGTTATGTCTAAGTTCAATAGTGCAATGATTCCTCCTACTTAACATGTGCCATCCTCGACATTCCAGGAGAGACATCTCTTCTCTCTCTCTCTCTCTCTGTCCTTGCTCCTGTCATCTGTCCCGCTTTCTTTCCTCTTTTCTTCTTGACTTGAAAATGTATCTTACCGTGTTTGACACAATATGGCCGTAATCGTGCTGATGTGTCGTTAAACCCCAACACAAACAAACAAACAAACAATGTGTTTATCGAAATTTACTACAGGGTTGTTTATCTCATAATTTTATGGTCACAGAGAATAGGAGAAGGTTTCTGTATATAAGATGTCCCAGAAGTCGGGCACCTTCCTCTTGTTATTGCATTCGTCACAGTTTGCTAATTGTGTGCGAGGCTATTTGAACCAGACTTTTCCTAACAGATGGATTGGACGGACAGGTCCCATGAAGTGGCCACCCCGATCACCAGATCTTATTCCACTTGATTATTTTGTTTGGGGACATCTCAAATCTGTTGTGTACCAGATATCGTCCACGCACTCTTGATGATTTGAAGAATACAGTAATAACTGAGTGCCAGATGATCACCCCTGAAACCCTCGGGAGTGTCAAAGACAGTTTGATGAAGAGAACTGGTGCATGTTTTATTGCAGAGAGAGCTCAATTTGAGCATTTGATATGATTATTATTAATAAAGGTGTTTTTGAAATCAATAAAGGTATTTTTGAAATCAATAAAGGTGTTTTTGAAATCAATAAAGGTGTTTTTGAAATCAAAAAATTATTTTGTTTGGGGACATCTCAAATCTGTTGTGTACCAGATATCGTCCACGCACTCTTGATGATTTGAAGAATACAGTAATAACTGAGTGCCAGATGATCACCCCTGAAACCCTCGGGAGTGTCAAAGACAGTTTGATGAAGAGAACTGGTGCATGTTTTATTGCAGAGAGAGCTCAATTTGAGCATTTGATATGATTATTATTAATAAAGGTGTTTTTGAAATCAATAAAGGTATTTTTGAAATCAATAAAGGTGTTTTTGAAATCAATAAAGGTGTTTTTGAAATCAATAAAGGTGTTTTTGAAATCAATAAAGGTGTTTTTGAAATCAATAAAGGTGTTTTTTTTAAACCGGGATGTGCGCGACTTGTGGGACACCCTGTATTTATTAAGAATCTGAGGTAAACATTTATGAAACCCTAACTGGTTATGCTAATTTCAATGTTTTAAGGAGTTTTGTTTCCATCCAAGTCCTTCAAAAAATAACATCAGAACTGCCTCGCAAAAACGGTAGAAGACAAAGAGAGAAAGACAGAGAGGGAGAGCGAGACATACAGAGAGAAGGAGAGAGAGAGAGACAGAAAGAGAGAAAAAAGCATTGTAATTCTGAAAAGGTCTCTAGCAACATGTCCGTAAGACAGCCCACTTAAAACACAATGTTCCTCAAAGTGGCAGCATATTTTTTTGTTTTCTTTTATCAAACTGAAACAGTGAATATTTCATCCCAACCATATAGTAATCCAGCTTGACATTTGACATTAGTTTAACCCTCTGATCCGATTCCGCAATCCGATTGTACGGAAGATCGATGAAACATGTGTTTTTTGCAGGCCACTTTTCACGCGCTGTATGAGGTTGGTGTCGGAAGGGGAACCAAAAACACAATAAGCGCGCTGGTCGGCGCGTGAGTGGCTCTGGCAGAAGGCATTGTATGGAACTGAATAATTCATGGCCGGCTTAAAACTTAAGCCACGTGACCGGCGCGTGAACAGGAAGTCAGGGCACATAGTCGTGCATAAAAATGTTTACGTAAAAAAGGCCAAATTACCGTACTTCCCGTACTAACTGTTAAACAATAAAATAAAATAAAATAAAATTACAATTTTTGCTGGTGACTAGTGCATGCTTTTGAAACTTCAGAATTAAATCTGCATCTTTATAATATTAAAATTGATTATAACTAGCCAGAAACTATTTTTGTTTTAAGTTGAAAAATATGTGTCAGTTCTAAGTTCAGGTGTATCTTGTTTTGTGTCGCCGAGATAATCACCCCGGAGGAGGTTGAAGGGCATATAAAAATCGTAACCCGTAGGTGTATCTGTTTCCGATTTTGCTATAGATGTCTTAATTATCTTTTCTGTCTGTCTATCTGTCGGCCTCACTGTTTGCTTATCTGTCTGTCCGCCTGTTTGTCTCCGTGCTCTTCTGTCCACCTGTTTATATCATTCTGTACGTTCGTGGACGCATACATACACACACAAATTTTACTTATATTTTGACTTTTGTTGTATTACGTTTCCATCATCCCAATGACATGGTGAGCGCCAAATGTTTATAAACTGTCACAGGTGAGAAGAGCATACAGGTGTGAAACTCAGACAGGCAAAGAATTTGGATAGCTTGCTGATGTTGTTGATCTAATCAGAATGCGGGTGCTGGAGAGCTGGGAAAAAAGTGACACACACAACTCACACACACACACACACACGTACACGCGTACACGCACACACAACACAGATATATAAGTATATATACACATGTTCATTGAATTGTCTTCACCCTTGCCCCACACACTCCTCTCTCCCTCACACACTCAAAGACTGCCCGTTTAAGCAAGTAATTAATTAATAAGCTTTATTTCTTGTTAGATTCCTGAACGGCGTGTTTATCAAGCTGGTTAATTTATTTGTTGTATATTCTGCCAAGTGGTTATCCATAACATCTCAGAGATAAACATAACATAATGTATAGATTTTGATAACTTCGGTTTTTCCCGAGATGTTTTCCTGTCTGTTTCCTTTCTCTTTGCGCCGTTTCGTCTGTCTTCTGTCGACGTTGAACGAGAGACCAGAAAGTGAGAATTTCTCAATCTTCGCCAACTTCTGGCTGCCTTAGAATTTGTCACCTCAGTTTACAATAGTTCATATTCGACTATGCAAAGCCCTGGAAATCCCGGGCAGAGTGTTTGTACTCCCTGCTACTAAAAATAGAACACCCACTCATGCTTGTTACCGCTCCACCCTGAGATTCAAGACTGATAATCCTCCGTGCATTTTTATGTATTTTTCTATGTCAATGGCTGTGAACAGTTTGGAGTATATGTTCCCCCCTACTAAAATTAGACGGGGATTTCCAGCCGTTCGCTTGGTCGGAACAAATCTTTTGTTCCATGTCCAGATTCTTTGGACTTGTGGGGATCTGTTGCTTATCATTGGCTCTGTCTAACATTGCATCCTTTGTTTTCTCATGAGGTTGTTAATTCATCGTAAGTTACGAAATGCCTCGCTTAACGTTAATGCTATGTCTTTTGGCACTTTGCGAAAATTGTGGTGTTAACCAGAGCTTAAATATGTTCCGATCCTTAACTGTGTATGGACATGGACATTGCACACTGTCTTGTAAGCTGGGCTGACGAATTTGTTGTTACATTTGTTTTATTTTCATTCTATTTCATTTTCATTTCTTTTTTTTTTTTATTATTATTCATATTTTGAGGGAAGATTAATTGATAGTATTGTCCCATACAGGTGGACCATAATATATTATCAGTTAATAAATGAATAAAGAAAGAAAGAAAGAAATGTTAAAAATAAAAAAAAAAGAGAAAGGGAAAAAATCCTAATTCTCATCTCTGAAAGGAAATGAACAAAAGTTGGATTTTTTGTCGCTCCAATAAATCTTATCGATGACTTAGGGAAATTTAGTGGGTTTTTTTTTTTTTTTCAAAGCTACGAAAAATGAGTTACGCCCTTACGTTATGATTGTGGCGATATGTCCTGAGCTCTGTTGCACGTGAGAGACACGGCTGCGTTGTTCTCTGTCAAAGCTGAGCCGTTTAGTGATGATGTACTGACTGACCCCGTGAGTTTGACAGGTCACAGATGTAAGGATCATCGGCGTGTGCGCTCCTCTGTGTGAGTGGGGAAACATGTGTCGCCTTGCGCCGGCCAGTCCGGATAGACGGGAAATCGGCTTGAACGTTCTTTAAGACTGGAATTTTAATGCGTCAGGGAGGGGTGTTCGCGTCACCCAGTATGTGCATCGTGTTAGACTGCACTGATTTGCACTAAAAATGGATATAAAGCTATTACAATCAGCCAATAGATTTGTTTCGACCAAGCGAACGGCTGGAAATCCCCGTCTAATTTTAGTAGGGGGGTACAAACACTTCAAACTGTTCACTACCACTGACATAGAAAAACACATAAAAAATGCACGGGACCGGTGACAATATTGTTCTCGGATCTCGTGGTGGAGCGGTAACAACATCAGTGAGTGTTCTATTTTTGGCAGTGGGTACAAACACTCCGCCGGGGATTTCCAGGTTTTTGATTAGTCGAATATGAACTATTTTGGCTCAAATTGGTGCAATCTGACATGATGCGGACACAGATGACAGGAACACCCCCTGGAACACACTGACCTTCCAGTGCTCTCTAGCTTTAGACAGAACAATGCCGATGAATTGGAAGTCATATCCATAAGATAAATTACGATGTCACTTTTCGTTTGTTTTGATACATTTTGACATGTAGATATTTGAACTCTTACTATTATTCATGGCGACGCTTTATGAGAACAGTCTACGTATGTGAGTAGAATACTAAATTCTATCTCAGTCCGTCTCAAACTGTCTAATTTGAAATCACAGCCTCTAGCCAAAATGCTGGCAACAATATTATAATGCAGACCAGCCAGGGAGCTTTTTATTATTACACGTATTATTGTTATTTTCTGAAAACATTGAAAGCTGAACATAACAAGGACAAAGCAAATGATTTGGGAACTATAAAATGATTCGTAACAAACTGATACTTACTGTCTCTTGAAAAATAAGTACTGTCTTATTGAAATGCGATTAAATATAGAATATACGTCATTGATTAACGCCAGACTTTTCTCTTTGAATAAAAGATATTCTCTGCTCTTTATGGACTGTCTCCGATTCCAGACTGACGATTTAAATTGTTTCGATTAGCATAGTGTTAATTGATTATAGTTGTTTGTTTTAGTTCATCCTCAAAGACATTATTCTCAAACACAAATATTAATATCTGAATAAAAGTTGGCACAGTTCCTTCCTTTATCTGCACATATGAAATACAGACATAAATATCCTTGTTCCTTCCGTCTATGTCAACGTTGACAGTAATTATTAGGTGAACATGTTAGAAAGCTAACAATCAAAGCCATACATGATGTCACGCAACATGGCCACGATGTCACCATTACTGGAATGCCGATAAAGCGGATGTTCCGCAAACGGATTGATCATATGGTGTGCACGGCCTGGCACCAGTGTGAATGAAAGACGGTGAAAGATGTGTATTTATTTATGACTGGTTCCTCTCACACGGGAATATGTGAGGAGAGTGAGTTTGAGAAGAGAATGGAAGAGATGGATGGTGTGTGAGGGGAAAAAAAAGAAAAGAATAGAGAGAGGTGTAACATAAATAAATATACAGACACGATCCCGTATTGAAAAATGAGTTGACACGTTGAAAATAGGAGGATGTATGGGGAAATGTCTCAGAAGGGGGAGGAATTATTTAAGTACAAAAGTGGAGAACCCGTGCAAAACTTGTTTCTGAAACTTCGGTTAAGTTAAAGCTTATTTGTTTTTTTATTGTTGTCTCTTACATTCGTTGTTATATATATATATATACAGACAGACAGACAGACGGATAGATAGATAGATAGATAGATAGATAGATAGATAGATAGATAGATAGATAGATAGAT
>JBCEWB010070848.1:0-13245 GCA_039654565.1 Peronia peronii | reverse complement strand
CGCCAGCAGCCTGCCTATCCAGCTACTCCCTATTCTCTTTTTTTTTTTAAATTGAAGATGTGTGTTTATTGTTTTTCATTTGTTGTCGAAAGGATCTGTTTCAGCTCCGTCTAATTGTTGAGTGGCATCACATCACTCCTGCCTCCAAAACAAACAGAATAACAGTATACACAAAAGAGCACAAAATGAAACTGAAGGAAATCGGAGACGATTGCACAGTATTACTCTCCTGTTATGAAAGTATACCTTTCTTGAGTTGGGTGGCGAATAACAAAGAGAAAGGATGTGTCAAAAAGAGATTTTTTTTTCCTATTGTTCTTGGGGTGGGGGGGGGGGGAGAGGGGGGAGGATTAATTCAGATGTTTTCCAGTTACTATTAATTGTTTATGTTGATAGACAGTGAAATAATGAACAATAAAGGAATGTCGATGGCTCCCGCCCACAAAGGTGTATGCAAGTTTATAAAGTGGAACAAGTCACAGGTCATAATAAACAATTCCTGCTTAAGTTTCACGCCCTGGGACAGGAGTCGCAGACTTACAAGCAGTGATTGTATTCTTAAGTCTAAATGTAGGCTAGATCTGTCTTTAAGCGACAACATTTTCTAACAGGATTTTAAAAATCTATTCCCGATTGCTAAAAGACTGTATGCGGAGGACACATGAAATCTTATTACAGCTGGACGGACGGGCGTAGAAATTGCAATAGGCCTGCGTACATACTTTTCCAAAAGACGTCTTTCTCTTTCTCTCTCTCTCCCCCCTCTCTCTCTCCTCTCTCTCTCTCTCTCTTTTCTCTCGTACATTTTGAAACTTTCAGATTAGACAGTTCTTGCAAATTATTTCATTAGTGCTCAATATGTTTACTAACGTAACTCATATAACCAATACTACCGGTACTGATAAGGATCTATTATCATTTTTTGTACCATCTATCGATGTTAAAAAGTTCATAATAAATTTTTTAGATCAGAGCCAACTTCTCGTTATACCTTTCTAAATCCAACCTGCCATATAGATCTATACTGATCGTAACCAAAATCTGGCATGAGAAAACAAAACTACCTTTTATCGATAATCCGTCAGCTAAGGCGAGTTTGGAAACAAAGGTAAGACAGAGCTATTCTTTGGCGTTGTTTTCTGTGCGATTACAGATATGGGGGTAATGCATAGGCGATTCCATGTAGACCAAGGTCTAGATCTAGATTCTAGACCCATTAAATACAACGTTGTCGTTTATGTTACGGTCAGAGATCTAGACTATATCGTCTCAGCAGACAACTAGATCTAAATTTCTAAATCTAGACTCTAGATTCCAGATCTAGAATCTAGATCTGTCAGCACTCATTAGTCATAGCATGTTGTTCTCTCACAGGTATGATTTCAACTATCTGCAGTTTTAATAGGAAGACAGTTAGATCTAGATCTAGATACGAGGATCTAGATCGTCAAAATTCTAATTAATAGGGCCTACAACTTCAACGGCGGCAGGTGATGAATTTTTGGTTCCAAATCCAACTTCGTATTATTTTCCTAAGGTTCAAGGAATAGAGCAGATCTAGATCTTGATCTCATTGATCTTGATCTCATTGATATGATTTTCTCATTATTATCCCATCTAGATCTAGAATCTAGATCTATTTTTAGAGATATTATAATAAATCTAGATCTAGATCTGTGTCGAATCTTGATTAGGTCTAGATCTAGTGGGTCCACACTCCCAGCTTCCGATTCATCGTATAATGTAGGCCTATACCTACATGTACATGTATACACATAAGTTTCATGTTTATAGAAACTGGAATCATCAGCTTGTAAGTTATAGCCAATTTAAGGATAACTGTGCAGTCTACCCTAATCATTATAACAACAGAGTAGATCTAGTGAAAAATATTTTCGAGAGATTATTAAGGGATAATTTACAGTGAAAAGTAATCTTGGTTTTCTTATTTGTTTCATCCCCAGTCCAATCTGAGATGTTGTAACTTGACTGGTTTCAATGTCTTTGGGATAGTCTAGATTTACATAGGATGGTGCACAGTGTGACTCATATTTTATTCAATGTTTCTTTCCTTCTTCTAGCAACTTTGACAGACCATTTATCCAACATAAAGATCATGGACAAGCTTGATTCAGATGAAAGACAGAAAATTGCAGCTCTCCAGAAGGAAAAAGGGTTTGTTTTATAACAATAAACATGTCATTGTATAACGCTTGAGATAGCCATCCACAAATGGCTGAAAGACGGCACTAAAAGTACTAGAACAAAAATTTGAGTTCAGACCCCATGAATAATGTAAACTTTAATACAGTAAAGTACTCTTTAAGCATGCAATTGAAGGATTTGCATTCTCATTCAATCTGTTCAGAAGAACACATCCTGTAGGAATTGAAGACTGAGAGGAAATTTCTGTGGATGTGTTTACTGAGAGAATTTATCTCACACAAAGAAAACTTCTTTTTTTTTTTTTGTGAGGTTATAAATGCTATTTAATTACTCCTGTTCTACATGAAGTTTGGTTGCTTGCACCTTAACCATTTCACTGCTTAGACTTCAGTAACACAAGGTACAGTTGACCCTCGGGCTACGAACCTAATCCCTTCCGGAAGTCTTTTGTAAACCAAATTATTTATAAACTGAAACATTGAAACGAGAGTAAATACATGTATAATTATTTCGTTTCAGTCTCAGCGCTGTGAGTTACATACTGCCCATTCTCATATTTGGCAATTTTTCCTTCTTTATTTCAACTGTGATGGGATTGTGCTTCTTACGGCTGCTGTCAGTGTCATTGACACTTTTTTCCTTCTTCAGTGGCATAATTAGAGCTAGAAGACATATAACAATAACATATCAAAATAGCACACCATGCTGACATACATGTGTACTTGACAAAGCACAGTTGAGCACACATTGCACAGAATTGTGGGTAGTGGGCGTGTTAGCAACCTGAATCATTGTTCATAAGTCGAGGTAAACTTTGTATGCAAATCTTGTTCATAAACTGATTTGTTTGTAAACCGAGCCGTTTGTAGCCTGAGGCATTGAGGGTTCACTGTACATCCAAAATGTGGTCTCTTGTGTGCTAAAAGACTTATGAGGTAGGTCCAGAATCAACTCACCATCAACCATCCCTGTTTCCTTTTGATCCAATGCTCCGACCATTGGCCAGTGTTTCACTTCTATTTCAGAATCTTTTGAAAGACACCGCAAGCTTAGGTGACCGAGCAATGAAAGGCCTGTCTACTCTGCTTAGCAGTTACTAGTAATGTATAATAGCCCCTGCTTTTGACTTTCTGTGGGAAAACAGAGGACGGATGCCAGTTGGCTTATTCACAGTGGGTGGGGCTGAGGACGGTTGGGGATTAGCGGTGGTCAAGACTGACCATATCGCTGATGTTTAATACCAAGACTGCAAAATTGGCAAAGTAGCAGTGAAGCAGTTAAATAGCGACTGAACATTTTTTAAAATCTCTCACTGATTTTTTTTTTTTTTTTTGGTTGTTTCATTGGGCTTTTTTGTCTTAGCTCAAAAGGTGTAAATGTGACTTAGGTCCTTCTTATTTGGGGAGTCATTTTCAGCTTCTAGAAGTGTGTTCAGCTTGTATCATTTCTTGGAAAGAAAAGAGTGGGTCACAGAATGGTTTGACTAAAGATCCAATTCAGTGTCTCTTTTCTTGACTGTTACAGTGATGCATCTTCTGGCATTGGTTGGATGTACAAGGGAGAGAAACCAGATAGCGAGGAGTATTTATTGGGAAAACGTATCGATAAGAACATTGAGGGAGAGGCAGATAAAAAGGAAGGTTGGTTTTGTGCTATTAAAACATATTACATATTATATTCAAACATACTGTGTAAATAAAATTTATTGTTATGTCTCTGAGAAGAATCACCATTTAATTCTTTCACTGCCAGATCCTTTATCGTAAAATTTTAACCCTCATATCACACTTTTCCATCAGGCTGTTACAATTTGTGCTCAGTAACAAATCAAAATCTCAGGAGTGGTTTGAGTGTTTTCAGCATTCAACCTGTAACATGTTTATTAATTTGAACATAAAGAAGATGAAAAAGATAAACTTTACAATTTTGACAATGAAAATTAGCGCATTCCGCCCTTTATTCTCCAGCATTGATATTTGACCAGGAGTTAGGGTTAGGGTTGTTCAATTCTAATGCCCGCTGAAGTGATTAGTGTGGATTTTTTCCATTTGTCAAACAACGTACTGAAGCAGACTATTGAGGTCAATGGTGAATGGACAATTTCTTGGTTAAAAAACATATACATATAAAATAAATTTCATTGCTCATCTTGATCACATATGCGACTTTCAACATCTGTAGTATGAGAGTGAAAAGAAACACAAACTCATCTTTTTCAAGCAAAGAACATCTGTAAGAAATGCGAACACACAAAAATAATGTACAGGATAATGCAGTAGGCCTACATTCAGATTTGTATAGGTACTGTAAGCATAACTTTTGGGGGGGTTAAAAATGGCCAGAAATCTTTTGTTGGACAGATTTAAATTAGTGATTAAAGCATAGGACAAAGTGGACCTGCTCAAATTAGTGACATAGATTTTGCAGATCAAGTTGTTGGTCCTTTGAGTTAAATAATTCAAAATCTCCTTTGTAAAGTTGAGTCCTGTTCTTATTTATAGAATGTCTATAGAACAATGTATAAATGACATAAGAGTCTATTCAGATTTATCACCTAATAGCATAAAGATTTGTGACATCTTTATTGTGCCATTCTTAAAATGTAGAATTGTTATAGAAAAATTGTCTGCGCCCAGGGCAAATGAGTCGGAAGTCGCGCCGGGCGATCTCGAGTTACCGTTGTTTTTACCTATCTTCTGACTCAGATACCACAATTTACACCAAAATTTTTATTTTTTTCATTTTAGAAAAGGTTAAATTTTCGTTTCGTGAAAAAAAAAACAAAACAAAGAAATAGCTTTAGTACTTAAGTCAGAAAATAACTAGAAACGATCGTAGCTCGAAATCACTTGGCGCGACTTCCGACTCATTTGCCCTGGGTGCAAAACAATTGTGGAATTGTGAACCTTTATAATTTAATCTTTGATTATAAGAAGTGTAGAAGGAAACTCATAATTAAATTGCTGTTTTTGTTCACCCAGTGGGCTGCCATTGCCTTCTTGATGGTTCTGGCAACTTATTTTATATATATCTCTGATTCACACTTAGCTCAGTACTACGCCATTATGGAATCACTCTCACCTTTGATACCGTTGATCAGGAAGATCCATCCACTATCTCCGCTGACAGATGTGTGTACTGAAGAGGGAGATTTGAGAAAATGGAATATTCATAGCACTTGAAATTAATTTGTATTTTAACAGAACACTTATAACAATTTTACACTATATTTATATTTAGATAATTATGACACAATGTGTTTGGCCCTCTGTTTATAGAATTTTTATGGTCCGGTTCCTAAAAAAGCATTATAACTTTCATTTATGTGTATTTTTAACATTGAATAAATCAACCAGCTGTGAATGTTCAGACATAAAACTGCTTTCGTTATCGCAGAAACCAGGCTGTCTTAAACATTTATCATACATCACTGTTGATACATTTCATGCATTGTATTTTCAGATGAAGCCAGTCAGATTTTTGGAGAGAGAATTAAAGCAAACATTGCTTTGGACATGGCAGCTAAAATGAGGGAAGATCCTTTGTTTGCTATAAGGTATTATGAATTCCGTGTTTCTGTCTCATGTTCAGAGCAGAAATTGGTAGTATCTTACCAATACAAGTTAATGCCTTGCAGTGCACTCTCGGAATTGCCAGCAGACTTGGCTTGACTAGTAATCCTGATACTGATAATGTTTTCATTAATGCAAAACTTACTTATGGAAATATGGAGTGCAAACTGCCCCACTGAAGCGGTAAAATGGCCAATTTTTGTCAATTATCGGGTAACTTCACTCTGAACTGTTCTCCTTGATCTTGACCAAATGATATGATTTTGGTGTCAGAGTAAAGGTTTATCTCACCTCGGCACTACCGTCTAAGAGCGGGCCTCCGGCGACCTGGCACATATCGATTACTGTAAAATTAACTAGTGCCTGTATCGATACTGCGATTATTGCCTCGGCGATATGCACAGCCGAGGGTCCCAGCAGGTTAGGGCCAGGGGTTGGTCTAGTTCATTTACAGTAATCGATATGTGCCAGGTTGCCGGAGGGACCGCTCTCAGGCAGTAGTGCCCTCTCCTCTATTGAAACTTCGTGGAAGTTTAATGATATCATGTTTCTATATGTGTGTTTTTGTGGGTTGAACTTGATAGAGTCTCGCGCTTCAGAAACCCCCTGCTCATGAACGATCACCGTGCGTCGCGCCCTTGTAACAGATCTATACGAAACTAAGTCAGTATGAAAGTGAAAGGACAAGAATTACACTGATGTAAATTTCATTCATGAACTTAAAATTTCTTTAGAAAAAAACAAAGTGACTATTTCATTGAAACAAAAATCAACTTAAATATTGGCCGATTGGGGTGAAATTATACGAAATCAAACCTCAACATGTCTTCTTTTTAGTTATGATAAAATCAAACATGAGGAATAAAGTAGCGAGACGCACTGGCCATATAATTTCACCGAGTAAACGCAAACATGCACACCGCAATACCATCCCTCAGGATGACGGCGGACGATTTTTCTGCTTCTACAAAGCAGAAATACATTTACAGTCTGTTTTGTATTGCATAAACACTTAAATGGTTTAAAAATAGTAATTTATGTCACTTTACATGCAATATAGATCTAGGTCTGTGTCTAGATCTAATGGGTTTCTGTGCGTCGGGTTCTGATCGTGAGATTAGTGTCATAGCTTCCACGGTATAGACTAGATCTAGCTGAAAGACATGATTCTTTTCATGTATTTAATTTACATGAATTATGTTCTTAATCATTTGAATCATAGTACTTTGGTTATTAATATCTGAGAAAATGATACATAGCATCTTTGCATTATAATGCCTCTTTCCTTCACCCCCTCCCTCATTTTTTTTCAATGCTTGTAAAATATTTTGATGTAAGCTTATTATATCTAGATCTATATTCAGTTGAGAGCAAGGCATTATCAAATCCATGCACACAGCTAACTTAAAACATTTAAAAAATGTAGATCTGTGATTAAGCTTTTAATTTCTGCTAAATTTGATGTCAAATTTATTTGCTTACTAGAAGCAGTTGGCTAAAGGAATTGCACTCCCCTAGAGTTGCACTCTCAAATTTCTTGTGAAGATCTTTAATAATCAATACTAATTTGACCAATTTATCTATTTTGCTAATTTCTTCTGTCTGTTATACTTTAAATTTGTTTGAATGGACATTGGTCATGTAAGATTCATACAGGACTTTTGCATTCATTTGAAAGTTGTGCTATTGCATAATTTTTGAATTTCATATAGTGAGCATATTTCGTTCTGGATTAAGATCAAAATTTATTGGAATGCAACTAATTCTTCAAGGTCTCTTTAAAGAGCTTGAATTCCTGATTAATTTCATACATAATTTATTTCTGTGTAGAGCAATTTCATGTCCATTTGAAGTTGCCCTAAAAATGTCATTTTCCCTCATCCATGGAGAATATGCAAAAAATGACATCGGAGGACATTCCATGGTGAAATAAGTATATTTCAATGCCTTCATTGCTGCTGAAACAAATTGAGGCTATTCTGTACCTATAGGACTTCAGGACTGGGAAGTATGAGAACCCTGGCATTAAAACTGTTGATTCTGTAGGTGTGCAAAATGTGACTTTTTCTCAATTGTCAAAAGATAACGAATTGGGGGGCGTATTTTCATGTTTTCAAAGTATCATAACTTTTGAACCAGTTAAGCCAGAATAGTAAAACTGGTATCAAAATTCTCAGAAAAACAAGCTCTATAAGTTTAAACAATAACTGTGTGTTTTCCACAAAATATAAAAATCACTTTGCACTACCTAATGGAAAGGTAACTTCAAAAAATGTTTCATATAAACATTTTAATTTTAAAGGTATTACAAAATTAGGTTACAAACCATTTTATCTTTTTAATGTCATATGAACCTTTATTCCAAACTTTGGATCTTCCCTCTCACCATAATTAAGAAAATGATAAGTATCAGCAAGCCATACCATGAACCACATGGTAGTGATCAGTTTGTTTTTGATAGCTATTGATTGCCTGTTGCAGTCTTTGATAACTGTTATTAAATGTTTTGATGTAACTGCTGAATGGGTGAATGTCATAAGTAACATGTTTGATGTAATGTAACTGTAATCAAAGGCTGATATACCATTTAATTCTTTCAGTGCCAGAAGCCTAATAAATCTAACATGTTTCCTCTGTGTTGATATTAATGATTCTTATCAACTTTAGAAAACAAATATCTATATTCATCAACAACAGTGTGTGTTTTCATAGATAAAATAGTAAAAAGTGAAGAGTTCAATTAATTATTAGAATTTTGACGGAAAGATTATGACTATCAAAAGTTAATTAAAAAAAAACATCAATCCAGCCATCTTTAGCCTCTTCACCTATTTCCCATAGATTTTCTCTGTTAGTTGTTTCATATGTCTTTAATGTATAGTAGATATTGTGGTTGTCTGTCTCCTTTGCAAAAAAAAAGTCCCGAAATTGTTGATGCTAGTGCATGGCAAGAGTACAAATATTTTTAAACTATGCTAGAAATTTTATCCAAATGTTTTTATGTTTGTTTATCAGTCACTTTTGCTAATTCAAACTGCATAAAGCTTTATCAGATATATGTCATCTCAGTATGTTTCTGTCTGGTTAAGTCTGATTTTCTCAAATTTACCCCCAGAGAGTGTTGACAAAATTTTTTCAGCCTTCTTCTCACTGTTGGAATCTAGAAATCCAAGAAATTGGAGTTGAGTTCAGTTTTCAGATTCCAGCAGTTCAAGAAACGAGGCTTGCATAGAAACATTCAGTGACAATATATTGAAAAAGTTTTATCTGCAGAATGACAAATATTCTCATAATGGATAGTTATCTAGGTGCTTTTAATTTTAGATATTTTCTTGTAACATTTTTCTTTCTGTATGCGTCCACAGACGGAAGGAAGAAGAATCCAGAAAGAAATTGTTGGAAAATCCAATCAAGATGAAGGAACTGCAGAAACTTGTAAGTCAACTTTCAGTATTGTGACTTGAAATGTATAAGCCCATTACCTTGTTGAAAGATGTGTCAATCTTGAAGTTGTAGGCCACAGTGAGAGAGTCCACCAATCAGCTCTCTCATGATTTCTGCACTGGATGGGATAATGTGAAACCGGCGATAAATCGCTTGACGTGGAAAGTGCATATCGTGTTGTTGCACACCAGGTCATGTTAAGCATGCTCTCCAGAGCTGCTGTCAGGTATAGGCCATATGATGGTGTCTAGTAATATCCTTCCTGTAGTAAATACATGTCCATTTATAAACAGTCTAGAAATCCTGATGTTATTTCTAATGAAAATCAGAACTTTTTATCTCACTTACTTCCTGTATGACAAATTGCCAGAAGTATAGATCTTTTCTGTCCCAATCCACCCTGTTTTATGTGTGAGCTTAGAGTTTAGCTAAAGAGAGGAAGCTTTAGCTTCTAGCACTTCAGAAAGTGATGACAATAGTGACAGTGAAATGAATCTGATAGGATGTCTCAACAGTTGTTTTTGATGGAGATTTAGACTCATTTAGATCTAGCGGATGTGCCTGCGCCTGAATCAGAGCTGGAATGGGTCAATAATTTCACTCACAGTGATAATTCCATATAATATGGCAGCTGCATGGCACAAATTTTATGATGTCACTTAAGCCTCCACAGCCTGGTTTGACATAGTTATATTCTATGCATGGCCAAGTGTGGCTTCAAAAGAATGAAATACAAGAATATGCTGGGCAGATGTTCTGCATGAGGAAATGATGTTAAAGCACTATTTTCAGTGGAGATCATTATTCCAACCACATAAATAATCTCATGAGAAAGATTTTATCTGTTTCACTGCTATGCCAAGTTTGCAGTCCTGTATTCACATTAGAGACACAGTCAGTCTCCCTCAGTTTGTCCACTGCTAAAACCCACTCGCACTAAGTCCCCTCTACTGTGCAGGAGCCAAGTGGCACCTGTTCTCTACTTCCTCACAAGCAATCAGAAGCATTGACTGTCATTCAAAGTTATAACTGTTACATGAGCAGGCAGACTACATGCTTGATAAGGGCTCTCTCGTTAAGTCATTTGTCAATCACTATCAGCAACCTAAAACGTTTATTAATTAATTCTGCATATAGATATGAAATGGCATGGTCAGTGGTTGGAACATCAGATTTAAGGGGAAAAGGAGGTGGTTAGTGATGGACTGCATGGGCACACCATGCATGTTTTCCCGCAATGAGAGACCCATTTTTGGACATCCCTTGTACTGTTGGTACAGTGAAATGATGAAAAGTTGCCTCTGTCAGAGGACTAGATTATCCTTAAAAAGGAGGGCTGGGGACCAGCGTTTCTATAATGGTATTGAGGATTCATGTTCCATGAAATCACTATTCAGATCTGCATCACAATATGAAATAAGCAGCTTGTCACTGTTATTATATGTCCACTTTAAAAGGAATTTATATAGGAACTTAAGTAATTTTTTTACTAAACTGACCTCTTAATGTTGCCAGTATTATTATTGTTCAAAGCTCTTCGTGTCTAGAAGGGTTATCTGATAAAACACATATCATATACTGCAGTTGTAATACTGTGTAATTTAAGAACTGTTCTTGGATTTTATACAGATTGAGCAGCAGCAAAAGCAGGCTGAGAAACATACCAAGAAATCAAAAAAGAAAAAGAAAAAGCACAAAAAGTCAAAAAGCTCTGATGACGACAGTGATAGTGATGACATCATGAAGAAATACCTCACCATACTCACATCAAAACACAGCCAAGGTGGAGCAAGGGAAGGAGGGAAAAGGAGAAAAGACGACAGTGATAGTAGTGAAGATGAAGAGAGAGCTAGTAAAAAAAAGCACAGAGACAGTGATAGAACAAATAACAGTAGTCATGAAAATTCAAGAAACTTTAGACCAGATAGATATAATGATAGAAGAAATGGGAATCAGCAAGCAGACACATATAAAAGGTATAATAGTAGGTCCCCTGAAAATTATCAAGGAAGAAAAAGGAATCATTCTGCGGAGAGACAACAGCACAAGGGAAGATCGGAGGGTAGAGATCAGACATCAGCCAGGTACAAAAGAGACAGAAACAGAAGTGATAGGTCCCGACACAGGAGTGGAAGCAGAGAAAGAGAAGAGTACATTGATAGAGAAAGGAATAGGAGAGAGAACAGTGATGCTCATGATAAGGGCAGGAAATATGACCGCGAGAGGAGAGACGTTAGCAGCAGAGTCAGGAATGATGATGATGGAAATGAACGAGGTCAACACAGAAACTCTACATCAAGTCGCAAGAAACGGGATGATGGCTATAACAAGAAAAGATCACCCTCTACAGATGAGCGAAATCAGCGCACTGACCAACGGCATGAGAAGGGAAACTCTCGAAGAAGAGGGCAAAATTCTTCCAGTTCTGAGCAAAGTGATTCAGAGAGAAAAAGAAAGAAGCATGACCAGAGAGAAGGAAAAACTTCAGGAAGAAAAGAAAAACATAGGTCATCCTCATCATCCTCATCAACCTCTGGAGATGATTCTGCTGAGGATAAAGAGAAACAGAGTGGGAACGGTACAGTGGAACGGCAATATGGACTTATAGTAAGTGGACTGTGATCTTATAACAGATGTTCATTGCTAAAAGAAGACAGAAAAATGTCTTTTAAGGCTCATTTATCTCTAAAACTTGAATGATTTCATCATAACTGAGTTATTAAATTCATCTGAAAAACTAGCCAAGATACTTTTACCATGTTGATTTGAAATACCATGGGGCATCTAAAGATGAAAAATGGTAGTGTCAGTTAAAACGAATCAGCCTTTAGATCCTCAGTGATAGCAAGATAATTGAGCTATCTGGAAAAAAAAATGATCAAAAAGGTTTTTTTTTTGTGGTGTATTCTGTGATTTTATTGGAGGGAAATACTCACTGAAAAATATGAGACATCTTTATTCTGAAAATCTGTATGTGCTCAGATAAATCAATGTGTGTCATATCAGAGGCATTGCTGCTTCACTTGCCTGATCCCAATACATGGAGAAGTAAATGTTGAGTGAATAGGAAATAGGGATGTTATAATCTACGTAATACTTATTCCTGTGCAGTAAAGCCACTAAGAATTCATATACATTCTCAGCTTTTTGGGAAGTACATTAATACAAGGCGGCTGCCCATTGCGCACTCAAATCCTTATCAATCTAACAGTATCCTTCACTGTCCAAACTGGGGTACCTGTTTTAAATCCGCTTGGATCAGGAAATATGTGTAAATTGTCTTTTCCAGTGGCAAAATGTTGGGCCCTCGTTGAACTCATGACTTCAATGCCAAGTCAGATGGTCCAACTACCAGCTCGATGACAGCACCATGGTCTCTATTACATGTGATAGGGATGAACGCTTGCTTAACAGAGATCAGAGATTTTTTTACCAAATCTGTTACTTTTAGCATTTAGTGATTGATTTCAACTTTACTACTCTCTCAGCTCTCTAGTTCAAGCCAAGCAGCTGTGAAACACAAAAGACGTTCCTCTTCCACATCATCATCATCATCATCTTCAACATCACAGCGAAAAGCTTTGAGAGCAGCAGCAAGAAAGAAACAGCGTGTCCAGCGAGTGCCAACCCCACCGCGAAGGTAGGCAGTAACAAACTTAGAGCAAGAACTTCTTATGTAAAGATCAGCTTGTTTCAAGAATCAGATTTAGATGTTAAAAGTGCATGGTAACATTCAGTGATTTGCATTGTTTTTTAAAATTTTTGTTTGTTACTTTGATTTTGTTAATTTGTTGTGAAAAATATTTGAAATTGAGAGACAAAAATTTTATATACATCTATTCACATATTGTATATTTATTAGTTAAAGTCACAATATATAACTTATCTGGTGTTTTGGGGGAATGCTTGGCATGGAGTCGCATGATTAGTGCTTAGAGGGCTGACAACTTTGGTACATCTCTTCCATAGACTACTGGTAGATATCCCAAACTGATTTTTTCTTTTGCCCGCAAGTCTGTTTTTGTAATTGAAATGGATAGTCCTTATAAAATAATGAATTCTG